>PVKC010018855.1:0-19414 GCA_004027635.1 Crocidura indochinensis
TTTTTTTTTTTTTTTTTTTTTTTTTTTTTTTTGGAGAATCAGGACTGTATTGTGTGCCTAGTTTCATCTCCACACTTAGGGATCACTATTGAAGGGGTCAGGTTGCCAGGATCAAACCCAGGTCAACAGTTTAAAAGTTGAGAGCCCTTTGCTCTGTAGTCTCCTTCCAGCCCCCTGTGAAAGTCTTCCAGAAACAGAAAGAAATGGAGACATTAAGTGAACCTTCCCCCAACATCCTTTTATATAGACTTTCTTTTGAGATGTTGATCCTATCTTGAGGATCAGACCTGCCCTCACCTGGGATGGGGAGGGCTGTTTTAAATAATAAATAAAAGTTGTTGGTTTTAGAAAGAGCAGTGAGCTTGAGAGACCGACATGGGAAAAGCCGCAAAAGGCAGAGAGGGCCACAAAAAGCTTAGCAGAGAAAGACATGAAAAAAATGATCACATGGCAGTGAGAGATTCATGGAAGAGAAAAGTCATGGAATAAAAGCAAGCTGAATTTGATGGGGAAAAAATTAAATAACAATGCCTCCTGTTAAATAGTCACAGTGCTCTCTTCCTGTGGCAATTATATATAGAGAGAGAATCTATTAATCTGAGACCCCTTGCACTACTTTGTCCCATTGGAAATTTCTTCCCAATTGTTGCTTTTCGTTGGAAGACAGAAGAAACGGTTTCCAGTTGCCTTTTATGGCCTGTGATTCTAAATGCCCCCAAATTTCTCTCTGAAGAATATCAATGACTTGCTTGCCTGCTCGCTAACATCTCAATCTGAACACTGGGTTTCTTGAACCCAACTCTACCATCCTGTCTTGCTGGCTAACTGACCTGGCTGTGGAGATTTAACTGAATCTAAATCTTTGATATTTGATACACTCTTTATCCCACATGGAATATTTTTAATACTGTCAAGGAAACATATATTTAAATATCAGAAAAGCTAGACAAAGCAGTATTGTCTCCCATCTGTGTGTATACCTTGTTTATAAGCAAGCATCCTGGGGAAGAAATTAAAGAGATAATGACTTTTGTGAAGCTCTGACATTTCAGGCAGTTTCCACAAGTGAACACTGCTAATAGCTTGTCACAGTCTTTGTTAGAGGGACTGAGCAAAGAGAGGAAGCAAAATAATGCACTTATTGCAAAGTTAGACCAAAAAAGAAAAAAAAGAACTTTGAGCTTTTATAAAAGTGGCTATTAAGGCATGGGGGAGTGGAGACATATTATAGCAAGTAAGTCACTTTACCCTGCTAGCAAATCATCCAGTTTCTAACTCCATATGGTACCCAGAACACCGTCAACAGTGATCAGTGAGGTCAGGGTCAGGAGTAAGATTAAATGCCACTGGGTATGGCCAAAAAATAGAACCTTAGAACTTGAAACATTTTACTCTGCCTCATATCTCTATATCTTTCTACAAATAGAGAAATGAAAGGGGAAAAAAAGTGGATGGGGCCCAGAGGCCAAGTGGTCTTAGGAGCATTGAGTAATATAGATATATATGTATATATATTATATATACTATACATATATACATACACATATATGTGAAAGTCTTCTATATATATCAGACCTAAATACCCAAGCCATAGTCAACACAATAGAACCAAGGTACCCAAACTATAACAAGCTAAACACAAAATGGATCTGTTACGCTGGTAGTCCAGGAGGCTAGGGATGCATGCGGGGAACTATGGCAGAGGAGGTTAACATTGATGGCGGGAATGGCTCTAATTCACTGTCAACAAGTGCCTGAAATACAACTGCGAAAGAGTTGTAATTCACAATGGTCTCAATAAAACAAAAAAGGAAATTGTAATGAAGATAATATAAGATAAAAGTACTGAGTGCCAATGTAATAAATTAAACAGTTGAAATTCAAGTTAGCGAAGCTATTTAAAATGCCTGATTTTGGATTTTTGTTCTTTTTAGGGAAAACTCATTAATGTGTATTTTCTATTTTGTTTTGTTTTGGGGCCACACCCAGTGACACTCAGGGGCTACTTCTGGCTATGTGCTCAGAAATCGCTCTTGTCTTGGGGGATCATAAAGGACGCCAGGGATTAACCCAAGTCCATCTTGGGTTAGATGCATGCAAGGCAAACACCCAAAACTGCTGCACTATCGCTCCAGCCCCATTATTCGTATATTCTAAAATCCTTGATTTTTACTTGCAGTAATGCGTAATAAATAACTGATATATCATATTATAAAAAATAAAACTATTCAACAAAAGAGGCACAAGAGTCAGAGCTCTGGTTATACTGTTGATATGGGAAGCTGGTATAACTGTGTATCCTAAGTATAGACTCAACAAAACCGAAAACCTGAGGTCTAAGTTGCAACCACCAAACGACAATGTGCCTGTCAAGATGACAGACGAGGATGGAAGTGAGGGAAACGGAATATGGTATCCCTGGTGAAGCCTTTGACATTGTCAGTGTGACTGGTATTGCAAAATCACATGCCTAGGTTGGAGCAATAGCACAGCTGTAGGGCGTTTGCCCTGCATGTGGCTGACCCAGGTCAGACCTCAGTTCAATCCCCCCCCCCCCGTCCCATATGGTTCCCCAAACCAGGAGCGATTTGAGTGCAGAGTCAGGAGTAACCCCAGAGCGTCACTAGGTATGGCCCAAAAAACAAAAACATAAACAAAAATAATAGGAAAAAAAACAAGAAAAATCATATGTCTAAAATTCAGCTATCAGTAGATTTAGAAATTACTGCTCTTTAGTTTAAAAATACGTTTAATTCAAAGCAGATTTCACTCTTAAAGGCTCAGGGGAATTTTCCCTGGATGACTCAGTCAACTTTAACACTGCAAAGCAATGATCCCCAAACTTTGAACTCCATCCCCAATCTTCACCATAGATCCCCACTTTTCTATGTGAGTGTCTTGAATTTTTTTCATTTCTCTCTTTTGTTCTTCAGGGGTCTGACAGGTAAGAGACTGCAAGTACCAGTCAAATCAAAATCTAGATATGAGGATTGCGTTTACTAGCTACAGGGGGGAAATTTTAGGACCTTGAGGATAATTTCATCTACAAATGGTTAAGTCCTTTTCATAGCCGGTGTGATCTTTGCATATAATCTGTCATATCCTGTATACTTCATACATCAGCTCTAAATTGCTTCTAATACCTAAACAATGGTCTGTGATATGAAACTATTGTTTAAGACATAATATCAAAGAAAGCCTACATGTTTATACATGGTCAGTGTGACAGCAATAGGGTACATCTAACTACCTAGCATACATTTTTCACCTGCGGTTAGTTGAAACAAGGATGTGGAATCTGGGAATATAAAGAACTGACTCTAATTGAAGTATGCATTTTTTATTAAAAAAAAACTACCTTTTGGGGCCAGAATGATAGCACAGTGGGTAGGACGTTTGCCTTGCATGCAACTGACTTGGGTTTGATCCTCAGCATCCATGTGGTACCCTGAGCCTGCCAGGAGTAATTTCTGAGCACAGAGCCAGGAGCTATCTCTGAGCATCACAGGGTGTGGCCCCAAACCAAAAAATACAAATTAAATTTTAAAAAGTGTTTTTTAAGAGTACTTTGAAGGTAAGCAAATATATAGTCAGTATTCTGGAAGATCAACAAAGTTCTATCCAGAAGGTGTTGATGAAAGAAGTCTGAACAAATGGAAAGAAGGGGTTCAGGGTCTTGGAAAAAGATAATTCAGAGATAATCCTCGGTCACAAACTCTAATCCTTGGGTGAGGGATGAAGTCAGATTGCAAGCCACATTGGCAGTGGAAACAGCCACTTTCTACTGTCCACCATGCTTCTCTTTTCCATTGGATACACTCAATTATAAGTCAGAGGACAAGGATGTCTACTGAAGCATTGACCAGCTTATTAGAGGCTTATCAGCACCCTATGGCTGTGTCTTGTGGCCCCTCTACATCCCTTATTTCTTACCACTCCTAGTTATCATCCACCACCTAGACTATTTTTGCTCAGCCTTGTCTGTAGTTCAAGCCATCTTGCATTAGCATCTATGCACCAATTCTTCCTTTCACTTGAAAGCACTTTCTGGAAATACCCAGCATGACTCTTTTTAGTTTTCCAACATCAAATGAAATGTCAACTCTCAAAAATAATTTCCAGACCATCCCATTGGGTCACCCTCAGCTGTATCTTCTGTTTTTGTTTCTTTTGTAATTAAAAAAAATCTAATAATTAAAGAATTAAATTATTCTTTTTTTTTGTGGTTTTTGGGTCACACCCGGCAGTGCTCAGGGGTTACTCCTGGCTCCATGCTCAGAAATTGCTCCTGGCAGGCACAGGGGACCATATGGGGCACCGGGATTCGAACCGTTGACCTTTTGCATGAAAGGCAAACGCCTTACCTCCATGCTATCTCCCGGACCCCTGAAGAATTAAATTATTATTTAATTTATTTGTTGTTATTTAAGGTGGGAGGATTCCGTAATACAAAGTCTAAGAATAAATGACTTGCTTCTTTTTTGTCTAAAATAGATTAGTACATTCAAAATTGTATTTCTGGCCATATTCTTGAACTCAGCTTTTCTTTTGTTCTTCAAAAAGTAGCAAAACAGAAGATGGAGAGATAGCACAGCAGTAGGAGAGATAGCACAGCAGTAGGGGATTTGTTTTGCACCCAGCAGATCTAGGACAGACCTTGGTTTGATCCCCTGCATACCTTATGGTCCCCCGAGCCAGGAGCGACTTCTGAGCATATAGCCAGGAGTAACACCTGAGTGTCACGGGGTGTGGTCCAAAAAGCAAAAAAAAAAAAAAAAGTATCAAAACAAAGTGGAGATAAAGTAATTAAGATATGATTCTTTTGGTTTTTGGGTCACACCCGGCAGTGCTCAGGGGTTCCTCCTGGCTCCATGCTCAGAAATTGCTTCTGGCAGGCACGGGGGACCATATGGGGCACCGGGATTCGAACCGATGACCTTTTGCATGAAAGGCAAACGCCTTACCTCCATGCTATCTCCCGGGCCCCAAGATATGATTCTTAAGATACATGTGATCCAATTAAGTTTGATCCCTGATATCAATATAGTTCCACCAGGAGTGATCCTTGGGTTCATTGTCAGGTACTCTGTGAAACATGAATGTGGCTCAAACTATACACTACGCCTAAAATTGCCCAAAGTAAAGTCTTACAAAGGTAGCAATTTGACTTTTAAAAATAGGTTATCTTGGACTAGAGAGTACAGTGGGCAGCACACTTGCCTTGCATGCAGCCAAGAATGGGTTCAATTTGTTTGTTTGTTTGTTTTTGGATCATAACCAGTGGTGCTCAGGGATTCCTCCTGGCTCTGCACTCAGAAATAGCCCCTGGCAGACTCAAGGGACCATGTGGGATGCTGGGATTCAAACCATCATCTGTCCTGAATTGCCTGCATGCAGGGCAAACACCCTACCACTATGCTCTCTCTCTAGCCAGGGTTCAATTTCTTCCATATAATTTAGGGCCAGACAGGACTGATCTCTGACTATAGAGCCAGGAACAAGTCTTGAGCAGTGCCAGGTGTTGCCCAAAATAAACAATATATATGATTCAACTAAATCTATGCTCTAACATTTGTAAAGTCCTGAGAGATTTGGGGCAAATGATTATTTTTCATTATTATTATTATTATATAATTATTTTATATTAGTTTTAATGCTTAATCTTCTAAATTTTCTAAATGAGATACATAATTTTATAAGTTTTTTTGTATGAAATTGAGTAATGAAAATAAAGGAGCTATCAATTTTACAGGGTGGAGGTTATACCCTATTACTTATTTCAGATATTAGTTAACACAGAAATAATTGGTGTTAGTTTAGGGATTCAAAAACATTGCAAAGAAAGCTAAGAATCTCTGTAACTCTCAATCTATTGGACAAGTAAATTCTTACTAGATAGTCCTTTATTTACTAGCCACTACAGAATTTACATGATATACAATAGATGTTCATTTGTTGCAAATAAATAATTTTTTTTAAATATGAAACGCTTCACGAATTTGAGCGTCATCCTTGCGCAGGGTCCATGCTAATCTTCTCTGTATCGTTCCAATTTTAGTATATGTGCTGCCGAAGCGAGCAAATAAATAATTTAATGAGTAAGGAAACTGTAAGAGTCCAGAGTGATAACAGAGAGAGTAGGGTGTTTGCCTTGCATGTCTTTAATTTGAGTTTGATCTGAGGCATCCAAATGGTTTCCCAAGCTTGCTAGGAGAAATTTTGTTTTGTTTTTGTTTTTTGTTTTTGTTTTTGGGTCACAGTCAGTGACGCTCAGGGGTTACTCCTGCCTCTGTGCTCAGAATTCATCCCTGGCAGGCTAAAGGGACCACATGGGATGCTGGCAATGGAAACCAGGTCAGTGCTGGGTCAACAGCATGCAAGGCAAAAGTCCTACCAGTGTGCTATATTTCCAGCTCTTAGGAGAAATTTTTGAATGCAGAGCAAGGAGTGACCCCTGAGTGCTGCCGAGTTTGGCCACAAAACAAAACAAAAATGATAGTTTATTGAGTAGTAGCTAAGCTGTTCGCTGTTCTGGTTAATAGGCTGATGGCAGCGAGAAAACTAAAATGTATTTCATAATGCTTATATAGAAAATAATAATTTAGATTACTGTTTATAAATTTTATAATTCTTATAATTATATATTTATAATTAGTAAACCATTAGAGCTTAGATTGTGTCCAACATATCAATCAATCCATAATGAAATCTTTTCCTCCAGTCCCTTGGAATATGATTTCATTTGGAGATAATTGATGATTCCATTTGGAAATAATTAACTTGCAATGAGATTATTGATGCAGGACTATTTTAATGGTGGACCTATACTAGCATAGAGGAAAGTCCCTGAGGAGACTTGGGGAGAAAAGAGCCATAAATGTGTGGAAGAGAAAAATAATAAATATATTATTTATATAATAAATAATAATAAATGACTATTGATGGCTTCACCTCCGATTTCTGGTCCCCCAAACTGTGAGAACATAGTGGATTTAGTTTATGCCACTCATCTCCTATAGCATTCTGAAGTTTGGGCAATGAGGTAACATGTGTGTGCTCTTCATACAACTCAACCAAGACCACATCTGTGTACTACAATAGCACGCAGAGGAAGGATATCTCTATTACTGAAGGAAAACCATCAGAACCAATAGCCAAGTGACTAATTATGATGAAGATCCCTGATATATAGCAGAAGTGGCTCTCCCATCTTTATAGTTAAAAAGCCACTAAGAAGCAGAAATAAAAATAATCATGGATGAATTTCACATTCACACAAATAAAGTTGGAAGCAGGAAAGGTTTTGAATTACGATCACCTACTGTGTGCCATGGACTCTGAGATACCCTGAGATGTCACTGCTCTAGGGTTCAGCCGGTAACTCTCTCTCTTTAGCTTCTGAGATGAAGCTGGCATGTGAAATCACAGAATTTCAGAATAGCTTGTATTTACACTAAATTCCAGAATAGCGTGTATTTACACTAAAGCTCTTAATATGCTGGTAGTATCTTCTTTCCTTTTAATTGTATTTTATTTTTGACTCTCTTGAGACAGGAATGTAAGAAAATTTTGTGAGCATGTATGTGTGGGGTGAGGAAAAATACATTATCGAAGGTGCACGTCATGAAAATAAGTCATGGGAGAATTTTTAGAGAGGCAATTAATACAGGTGTTAGAAAAACATGCCTATAAACAAATGTTCTACCTTGTTTTCTATCTAACTCAGTGACTTCATTACAATTTTAGGCTTTCCATTAATTTGTGAAGCTAAGGAATTAAAAAAATCTTCCTGAAGTGTTTTATTTTTTTCAAATCAACAGAAGCAGCAAATATAATTAATTTCTTCCCTGTGGACTTGTCTTCAACACCTGATGAGGTGTTATAAAAGAAGTCTCATACCAGTACTTTCAGATGATATCATTATTGCAACACTTTTCAAAAAATCAATCACAAGAGATAAATGAACATGGGGCTAGGAGGAGGATTTTAAGAGAATCAGGCATTAAGATATATATCACAGATATGAAATTCTTTAAAAGAATCCAAGATATGAAAATACAAGAATGAGCTGCTTTTAAAATAATTAAAATTGTGAGGACCTTTTTCTTGAGCATACATTATGAAAGCTTAAGAGTTATACAAATAATAATCAGCTAAACAGAAACATTGAAGCCAAGGAATTTCTTTTCTTCATGCATTCCATGCTGATGTGTACTCGTCTTGCTCTACTTTCCCATTTTAATCTGTCTTAATCTCTCTAGCCAGCATTTCTCTCCAATGTTTAGCTATTTGTATGGTAGAAAATTCCGATGAGGAAACCCTTCAAATTATCAACCAGGGCTCCTCCAGAGTAACATGTTCTTACCATAACTATGTGGGTTTTCTTTGGGGACCCTAATTTCTTCCTCAATACCAGAGATGTACAGGTGAAGTTCACTGTGTATCTAAACCACTCTAGTTGGAACAGATGGAGTGGTGTGTGTGTTTGTGTGTGTGTGTGTGGGTGTGTGTGTGTGTGTGTGTGTGTGTGTGAGAGAGAGAGAGAGAGAGAGAGAGAGAGAGAGAGAGACAGAGATGGTCTCAATAATAGAAAGATGTCCTATATCTGATCTTTGTCTCATCTTGTGCCCTGAGTTGTTGGGAATTCTCCTATCATGCTTTTGAGCTCCGTTTGATTTGTGTTGGGGACCAAACTAAACTGATCTCTTACCTGCTCTAAAATCTCTCTTGCCAGATTAAACCACTCTTGACTTGGCATTGAAGTAGTGAATTAAAAATAACTGAATATAAACTAGAAATTACTGTTGGATAATAAATATGTTTTGGATCTTTATTTAGCAGTTTGGCAGTATTTTTGTTGACTGGAAATACAGCATGAGGATTTAACTATTATTCACATCATTAAGTCTATGGTAAAATTGGTTTTATTGTACTTGTTTCACTTAATGTTGCCAAGAATTTACTCCCAAGGTTGAGTGGGCCCTTAGTGTCCTATGGATGATTGGAGAAAGAATAGGAATTGCTTCAAAATGTGTGTGGTATCTGAAGACATGTAAATGCTAATTACCTAAATATTAAGTGGTAGTTGCATCAGGTTTTTATTTCTCATTGCCACTTTCTCAAATCTGGCTAAAATCATTTACCCTTTTTCTTGGCCTCTATATGAATAGTCTGAAATCAAATTATGTGCTTCTTCATAATCATTGCTTAAAACTCAAAACTTGACTCCCAAGTTAGAGAAAATTCAACATATAGAAACTCATTGATTTCTCTCAAAGCTGCAATAAATGATAGTCTAGAAATATAACCCTCAAGTTCAAAGAGAGTGTGACATCAATTGTGGAAAGTCAACAAAATTTTTGAAGCGATGATCAATGCCTGTGGTAGATGACTCAGCAAAACAGAGAAAACTAATATACCAGAGGAAAATGGGGGGAGAAGAAAGGGAAAAACTCCCATAACAAATAGGCATCATAGAAAGTTTCAAAAATTAGAGTCAGCAGATGCCTTTCAGTGGTATGATTTTTGTCTACAATAAATTAGAGGTCTGAATTGTTTTCTATCGACAAATAGAATAAACCTGCCCGATTCACCCTATTAACACATTTACACAACTTTCAGGAGAAAAGTATTCTTTTTGTAGATAAGGATGTGAGCCCAACCAAAGGAAGGGGAGGAGCCTTAATGGAAAATGGAGATTGTGAGAAATTCAGCGTAAAAGAAGCAAGATGCTCAAACCTCTGTTCTTGCTGGTCTCATAGAATAATAGCCATATTTCCATAATCCTGACAGGAAATGAGAAATTTTTGGTTAAAACCAAGACAATTTCAATTAAATAGACCATCTTGGATCTAACAAGCTCAAAACTATTTCAAAGGACATAAAATGGACAGATACGTCTTATGAATATTTTATGAGTATGTAAGTTCCTAATAAATTGTTGACAATTTACCTGAACAAGTAGTTATAGAGCCTTCAGGCAACAATAACCAAATAGTGTTTTTGATAATCCTTCAGTTTAAATCTTAAATATAAACAAAATACTGGGGCTGGAGAGATAGCACAGCGGCATTTACCTTGCAAGCAGCCGATCCAGGACCTAAGGTGTTTGGTTCGAATCCCGGCGTCCCATATGGTCTCCTGCGCCTGCCAGGAGCTATTTCTGAGCAGAGAGTAGCCAGGAGTAAACCCTGAGCACTTCCGGGTGTGGCCCAAAAAACAATAATAATAATAATAATAATAATAATAATAATAATAATAATACAGACAATAAAGATTTGTTTCTGAGAGCAGGAAATAAGTGTACAACTTTTTGTAAAAGAAGGGATTTCATTGAAGAGAAGACATGAAAGAAGTGTAAAAATTATAATTTAGATTTGTAAATATATAAAATAAAACAGCAAATTGATATGGATATTGACATAATTAATGATCCAGACCAGTGGAAAAAATGAATGCAATTGAAATAAATGACTTATGCTATAAATTAAAGTATTTTTTTCTAAGAGCATTAATAAAAGGAAACATGAAACACAAGGGTGAATAAAAGCCTAATTCTGTTCAGAGGCCAAGGTCAAAGCATAACTAATCTCTATCTCATGATATATGTCTGAAAGAAATACCAATATAAGAGCAAATCATGTGATTCTGAGAGACTTTTCACTTTCAATGTCCCCATGATAGAAATTCCAGATTTTTATAGTGGCATTTTGGGTATTTTTTTTGAACTGGTCAATCAAACAGCTGTTCAGATCTTCTACCCTTCCTTTTCGCTATATTTAAATAACATGCTTATAATCTTGTGATATGAATTTTTCCAATAAATAGCATCGTAATGACTATAATTTGATGTGATTGGCTTGAGTAGTAAGTGAAACCTCTGCATCTAGGTGGGAGTGAGTAAGTTGAGAGCTGAACCTGAACCTTCTATTACATAAATGGAACAAGAGTGGGAAACTTGCAAACATGAGCCTGCAGATAAAAAGTGATGAAATTTAAATGGTAGAATAGCAAAAAAAAAAAATAAAGTCATAAAATAAGGTCATAAAATTCCTTTTAAGACAGAATAAAAGGATTATCTGATGGAGATGGTAAAGTCTAAAATTTTTAGAGGCTCACAGGGGAAGCAAATGGCATGAGATCTAATTCTCGGAGCACATAATCAAGAAACTATTAATGTTGTCACATAAGTGCCTAACCTAGATTCAATACCCAAAAACCCTGAAATCGCCCTAGGAAGATCCGTAAGTACAGAGCAAGAAGCAATCCCTAAGCACCACCAGGTATAACCCCAAAGTAAGTCTACAAAAATATAATTTGCCAATACTATATAAAAATAAAATCGATTTTAAGTCTTAGGCAAAATAAGCCATATACAAGATGAAGCATAATTAAAGTCAGAACAAATATGGATAAAAATTTTCATAGGTCTAATACTATTAATTTTGATGCTGGATTATTCATAATGCTGCTTCAAATTTTAACAGGTAGAGGAAGATGATGAAAATGCTACCCGCGTGTGTATTGTTTTGTTGCTTCAGATAGAACAACAAATGAAAAAAGATTATGAACATTCGTCTTTACTATACCCTAATAGTCTAATAAACTGGTATCCACATGAGTTTCTGGTATAGTGAGTGAGTTTGTTAGTACATCAGGTGGTTTGTTTTGGCTGTGATTTTGCAACTATCCCAGGCAAACTTTCTTAAGCTTAAGAGGAGGATGTTAATAACATACAAATTGTAAGGAAGGAAGATGGAACCTCCTGCAGAGATGTCTTCCATTGGAAGAAACGGTGACATTTCCTTGGCTTTGCGAATCATTACCATGTTCATTAACTTAAGAGAAGGTATTGATGAAGAAGTTACAAGGACACCTCTCCGTAATGAGAAAAGAAAAGATAGATGATGAAGTGAACACCTTGGGAAAGATTTTAATTTTGATGACATTGGAGAAGCAGGTGCCTAAGGCAATGGCATTTTGGAGAACATATAAGCCCCAGGGTAGGAAGCTTCCATGCTGGGTAGAAATGCCATTGAGGATTTAGCTGTGTGACTGTTTTTATTAGGCTTGCTATTGTTTTTAGCTTTATGTTCTCCATTTTGACATCCATAGGTTTTGGAGGGGTCTGCCCTTAATACCAGTTTTCTCATAAATCTGCTATATTAAGGATTCTTTTGTAGTGAATTTGACATTATAGCAGAAACACCTATGCTGAGAAATAAGTAGAGAAGTGCCAAAAGGCACAGAAAAACAGATGAAATCATTGCCTTTGGAGTGCACTGATTTGTGAAAGAGAAGCATGTGGGACAGGGCATTGTCATTTCTTTAGAAACCTACAATATATGACATTGTAGCATATGAATATTCTCCACAAAGTCAACAAAGAGAGCTCTATGTTTAGCAGTATAACAGATTATATAAACTTTTATCTTCTTTTGCATACCAATCAGAAGTATTAGAGACAACCTAACAAGCATCCTTTAAAAAGCCATAGTTGATGGTTTAAGGAACAAAAATCAAAGAATAAAAATAGACGGGGAATTAAAAAATCATTATGGCAGGTATAATCACCAGGGGGGTGACAGGTGGAAGGAAAACTGAGTTAAGAATTATGGGGGAAAGCGCATAAAATTGTTGCAATAAATTCAAATTTTGACATAAAGCCAAGTCAGTTAAATGAGTTAGAAACATACACACACACACACACACACACACACGCACACACACACACATTTGAGATAAAAATATAGTTAATCTGTCTGGTTTGGGCTCTATAGGGAAAAAAATACCTTCTGGAATTTTACTACAAGACTCCCTTATAAAAGTGTCAGCATTCAATTCATATAAATCAATTAAAAACTTAAAAACAGTCATGATATTCCAACTTGTTATCCTCGAGTGCCTGAAGCAAATACACAAATGCATACACTTAACTAAACTGTTCAAGAGACACACATGAAATTCAATTGAACATGAGCTCACAGACAAAACACTTAACTTCACAAACAAGTTAACCCATTCTTATTCAGCATATATTTATTAAGACCAGATGTATGGGAAGCATTGGTTCAGGTCCTGGGGGAGAAAAACAAAGCAGAAAAACAAATGCTTTCCAAGTTACTTAAATTCAAGTCAAAAAACAGTAACAATAAATCCAGAAAACTTAAAATTTCTAAACTTCAAACAATAGATAATTGAAAAGTCTATAACATATAAACTTGGTGAAATGATAAAAAAAAAGCCTTGATTACATAATGCAATAACTAAAAGAAAACAAAATTAAAAAAATACAGGCATTGATGGGGGATGGAGAAATAGCACAGCGGTAAGGCAAATATCTGCCTTGCATGCAGAAGGACTGTGGCTCGAATCTTGGCATCCCATATGATCCCCCAAGCCTGCCAGGAGCTATTTCTGAGCGTGGATCCAGGAGTAACCCCTGAGCGCTATTGGGTGTGACCCAAAAACCCAACCCCCCAAAAAAATACAGGCATTGAAATTAAAAACTAAAAATAAACCTGAACTCATAGCTAACACAACAATAATTCAACAGGACTGGAGAGTAAAAGAATGAACAGATATGTAGAAAAAAAATACTTAGAATAAGCTAGAAATAAGATGAGAAAATATAAACATCTAAAATTTTAAAATTAGGTGCTGGAGAGATTGCACAGTTTGTAGGGCATTTGGCTAGCATGCAACTGACTTGGCTTTGCTTCCCTGCCCTGGCATCCCACAGTCTGAATCTGCAAGGAGTAATGTTCGAGTGCAGAGCCAGGAGTAACTCCTGAGTGCCCCCGAGTGCGGTTGCAACACCAAAAATAGAAAAAATAAAAATAATAAATTAAAAAAATAAAACACACAGAGAAATCAATAAAAAAATGAATGAAAGAAAGACTGTTTAAAAAAAATAAGGGATAGACATTTTTTATAACATACAGTGTCAAAATAGGAATAAACTCTGATCTTCTTCTGGGTTGTTGTGTTTAAAAATTGTTTGCATTTTGGGAGTTGGAGCAATAGCACAGTGATAGGGCATTTGCCTTGCAAGCTGCTGACCCAGGATGAACCTGGGTTTGATGCTAGGCATCTCATTTGATCCCTTGATACTGCCTGGAGAGATTTCTGAGGCAGAGCCAGAAGTAGCCCCTGAGTGCCATTGGGTGTGATTACAAAACCAAAAGTAAAATAGATAAATAAAATATTTTGTGCATTTTAAAACCATCATAATTTTCTTTTTCTTCTTTTTTTATTTTTATTTTTATTATTATTATTTTTTGTTTTTGTTTTTTTGGGTCACACCCGGCAGCACTCAGGAGTTCCTCCTGGCTAGCTGTTCAGAAATCGCTCCTTGCAGGCACGGGAGACCATGTGGGACACCGGGATTCGAACCAACCACCTTAGGTTCTGGATCGGCTGCTTGCAAGGCAAACACCACTATGCTATCTCTCTGGGCCCAACCATCATAATTTTCATGTTCTAATAGTGTATTTTATAATCACTTTAATTGTGCTTCTCTCCATTTCTCTACCTTCCTCTCTCCTTTTCATTTACCTTTCCTTTCTTCCTTCCTTCCTTTCCTCCCTCCCTTCCTCCCTCCCTCCTTTCCTTCCTTCCTTCCTTCCTTCCTCCCTTCCTTCCTTCCTTCCTTCCTTCCTTCCTTCCTTCCTTCCTTCCTTCCTTCCTTCCTTCCTTCCTTCCTTCCCCAGTCATCCTCCCTCCCTCCCTCCCATCTTATCTTCTTTCCTTCCCAGAGAGCTCTATAGAACTAATACTCAGGTTTGTTTCTGTGATGTGTGTCATAAAAGAAAAAAAAATAAAAACCTGAATTTAGACAGAAAATTTCTATCTAGTTTCCAACCTACTTATGAGACTTCAAAGTGAAAATTAAGCTGTCTGACATAGTAATTTAGCCAAAAGGAGAACTTGAAATCATTTCTGAATTATTTCAGCAGATTCCCACACTAGAACCTACTGTCTGAACATCCTGTACCTGATCAACAGACAAATAGACCATGTAACCAATCCGAGGATGTCAACACAAATGTTCTAACTTAAACTAGCTCCCTCATTACTATGTGGAACACACAGTATGCTCCTTGGGGGTGGCCAGATCATGAGTTCTACTCTGAATTGAAAGTCTTCCCCATTGTATTACAAATTCATATTTCACTCAGTTCCCCAGTGGGAAGAGCATGAGTGGAATGCTTCAGAGAGGTTTTGTCTAGTATTGGGAAAATGTATATGTAAAACCAAAAACAATCATTGCTCCCAGCATCAGCAATTATTGTTTTATCAGATTAAAAAGGGGTGATATCTGGGTGTGCCTGCTACTACATGAAGCTGTTGTGAAGTTGTCAATTTTTTCTCAGTGCTCATTCTTCCATCAACTTTGTCTAATGGCAGAGCCTGGTGGGTTGCAGCCAGCAAAATAGATATGTGGCTGGTGAAGATTCCATTCAAAGGACCCAGAAATCAAGTCACAAATCAAAGCCTTTACACAAAGTGGAAAGTGTCACAATTGTCACATTGCCTTGTTGTCCAAGTTGGCACATGTACAGTAAGAGATGTCATGACAGAATCAACTTCAGGAAGAAATAATGTTTTCATACTGTGGACACAATATTTGTCTTCTAAAATGACAGGCATTCTTACCCCTCTCTCAAAGGAAGTGATGAAATGAACAATCAAACCATCCCTCTAAGGTATGATTGCTGGTATCCCTCTCTGGGCTGTGTAAAAACATTATAAAAATTCAAAAATTCAGTCAGTTGATTCTCTTGAAGAATCCCATGGTTAAGTTCTAATAAATTCAACTAAAGAAATAATTTAATGAGCTATATTTTCATAAAGTGCATCTAAAAATCTCAAAGAAAAAAGCAAAAATATTGCATGTGTGAATGTTTGTTGATGTAGTATAAATATATTTGAAGCTATATTTAAATATGTGTTATTATACTTTGGGGGGATGGAGTGGGATCACAGAAGTGATCACAACAAGAGTCACAACAGCAATCACTTGTTTCTATAATCGGTCAAAAGGACATAGTTCATATTCACAGCTATTCTTCTATTATTTAGTGTGAGTTTCTCTTGACCATAGACAGAACCTTAGCTGGTAAGCAATTTTTATCTTGGAGTTGTGAAAATCTAGATTAAATTATCATGTACCAATCCTGAGGGAAAAGGGGAAGTGGGTTTGGAACAGGGCTGCCATGGGAAATAATCCAAGCCAGGCTGGAGAGAGATAAAACATGGGTCTGGGAGCCTTTAGACCATGTGAAAAGAGAGAGGGATACCCTTCGGGACGACAGTCTTTATTGGGAAGATAGAATCACTCCCAAGGGGTGATTATCTTAAATCAATATCTTAAAAAATGATTTAAAATTATTGATCATTAAAATTTATTTAAGAGAAGTTGGGGCAAAGAGTCTATCCAGAGATTATTCCCACCCAGGTGAGGTTTTGATATATAAAAGGAAAGCCATAGTGGTTAAGGGTTAAGACTGATATGCCATATAGATTAAGGGTAAAGTGTGATTATTCCAACAGGTTAATTTCTTGACTGTCTGAACCTTAAATAGCTATGATGCTTTTGTGTATCTGTAGTTTCTTACTCAATATTTTTATAATTTTTCATTGATACCAATGTGAATTACATGTCTATCACAGTTATATTTAAGGTACATAGTGACAGTGAATTTGGGCAATTCCCACCACCAGTGTTGACCTCTCTCCACCATTTTACCCAGCATGCCTCCCATACCACCATTCTTAGCCCCCTGTACTGCTAGTGGAACAGGTCCCGTTTATGTATTGCTTGTAGTAGCTTGGGTCTCTTGATTCTATTGTCGTTGACTTTGGATTGGGTATTTTGGTCTGACCATTTTTTTATTTCCACTCAACACTCATGAGAATGCTTTGCCCTTGCTCTCAATGGAAGCAATGGAAGTAGTTTCCAGTAAAACTGGAAGGAAGATATTCTGAATTCTTATCATTGTAAATCTTGTCCTTTATAGTTAATTAACATTAACTATCTCTCACATACCCTATTCCAACAAACACCAGTTAAGTAACAACTCAATGATGAGTGGGAGAAGTCATTGCAGTCAGTTGGTAAACAATAAATATTCCAAGTAGACATCATTTGTCCACAGTCAAGACTTGAGAGCTATGATATGTTTACAGGTTGTAGGTAAGTGGGTGATCATATTTACAAATGTACACTTCTCTCAGAGTTTTTCACACATTCATTTTATTTATTGATATTATTGGGAAATATTGAAAGAGGTCTACACTAAAAACCTTTTGGCCACTTCCCTGTTTGTTTGTTTTGTAACATTTTGAGAAGTAATTTTAAACACCAATTAAAATACATATTCAAGAAATATCTGGATGACACAGAGGGGAGCACATGTATGGAAGGGTCACTCTGGCCTTTTGATGGAGCTTTGGGATATAGTAACAGAATGTCACCTACTCCCATGGTTTAAGGACATATCTGGGCCAACTCAGACCCAGTGTGGAGGACAGAGAAGTACTTATCCCCATAGATATTGAGCTCCAAGAGAAAGAAGAAATTAGAGCCAGCCATGCAGGACAAGTCAATTATTAAACTTACTCATCAGTCCAATAACCTCATTCTACACTCCCAGGAGCCTTTGCAGAGTATCGGGTCTAGGCAAATATGATATTTTCTCAGTAAAAAAAAGAAGCAAGAAAAATAAACAAATAAATATGACACAGGATGAAGAAGAGGGAAAGGCTTCTACTCTTCAGTAAGAAATTGTTTAGAAGAGCCATAGCAGATGTCTTCTTAAATTGCAAGAAAGGAATGGAAGGTTTCCAATATGTCAGTAAGTCATTAGGACCCCACATGGTGTAGATGCCAAGTCCTGGTTGCTTCAGAGACCAGGCTCATCCTAAATAGAAGTGGTAGTGCTTTTCAGCACTGTTTTGTCCAAGGTCAGATAAAATGTCTGTTTTAAATTGTTTTCTGGGAACTTCATACATTATGCACAGAGCATTCTGTTCGGATCAAGCCCAACTCGGGGGAGGATTAAAATAAAGCATAGATTCAATTATATTTTGAGTCATCTGATAAGATATAAATACATATACACACACACACACACACATATATATATATATATATATATATATATATATATAATTTTGTCTACCAATACTTTGAAAGAGTCTAGAAACTTCACATGTTAGGAACAAAACAAACCCAAATTATTCTGATGTTCTTTTCTTAAATCTCCAAATCCCTGTCATTCTGCCAGGTGAGACGGTGCTTTTGACTTAAGCCATGAATGCACAATGGCACTACTCAGAAATCCTAGACCAAAGCTGAATTTATCTCACACTTCCTGTGTCTGAAAACTGTATCTGATTCTCACACGTCCCTTCTTTTGTTGACCTCTCAGACAAGACCCCTCCTGCCTGCTCATGGGTGAAAAGGAAAAGTGTCCTTCCTTTCACATGATCTGAGAGTCCATTTTCACTGACAATTGTGCTGTGCTCTTTGAAGAAGCCCATATGTTTACCTAGCAGATGTCTTATTACCTGCATTGGATGCTATTATTAAATTGAAATTCATATCTTCTGCTTCTTCAACTTGAGTTAAGATGGAACCAGAATCTCCTCAGGGGTTGATAAGATGGTTTCACACACCCTCAGCATCCACTCATTAGTATCCCCCAGAGAGTTTTGATTAGTCCCAGCTGCTTGGATATTGTTTATCTTCTGTCTTGATCAGCAATTGACTCACTCCTATGTGCTACTTGAGCTGTACATCTCGCATGATGACTGGCATTGCCGAGATATATATATATACAAGGAAACTGCTAAATATCTTCCTTACTTGCAACACAAATTAGCTTTAACACCCACTACTAAGAATAAGAAGTTAGCAATGGTAATAAATTTGCTTCTCTGGCCTTAGTACTCTCAGAAATAGGAGACAATTGTGAAACATTTGTTACTTATCAAATTTTTTTTGTTTGTTTTTTGGGTCACACTCTGCCAGGGCTCAGGGATTACTCCTGGCTCTATGCTCAGAAATCATACCTGGCAAGCTCAGGGGACCATAAGGATGCCAGTATTCAAACCACTAACCTTCTACATGCAAGGTAAACACTTACCTCCATGCTATCTCTCTGGCCCCATTTGATACCAAATTTATTATTTATTTATTATTTTGGTTTTTGGGTCACACCCGGCAGTGATCAGGAGTTACTCCTGGCTCCATGCTCAGAAATTGCTCCTGGCAGGCACTGGGGACCATATGGGGCACCGGGATTCGAACCGATGACCTTTTGCATGAAAGGCAAAGGCCTTACCTCCATGCTATCTCCCGGGCCCCCAAATTTATTATTATTAATGAAACTAAGATACTCCCCCCCCC
>PVKC010018856.1:0-19407 GCA_004027635.1 Crocidura indochinensis
GGGAGGGAGGGAGGGAGGGAGGAAGGAAGGAAAGGAAGAAAGGAAGGAAGGAGGAAAGGAAGGAGGGATGGAGAAAGGGAAGGAAGGAAGGAGGGAGGGAGTGAAGGAAGGGCCAGAAGAAAAGAAAAAACAAATAAAAGTAAAGAGAAAAGAAAAAAGAAAAATAATTTAATAATTTCGTCCTACCCAATTTTCTATCTTGTTGGTGAGTTTTTTTCACCTCTACTTTAAAAGCTATTTTCTAAAAAAGGGATAAGGGGGAGGAAGAGGAGGAGGAGGAAAGGAGATAACAATCCCATTTAAACAATAGCTAATACTTTTGTTAAATATGTCCAAATATTTCCAAACACACAATATAAGTAACAAATGGCTTTGGGACTGTGATGTTCTGATCCTTTTTAATTACTGACTATACAGAAAGATTAAAATGGATAATATAAGTTTTTAATTTGGGTTTAGAACATTCTGTACTGCCATACCTGACAGTACTCAAGACTTATTCCTGGCTCTGTAATTAGGAGCCACTCTTGGCTTGAAAGACCTTATCAGATACCAGGGATCAAATTCAGGTTGACTTCATACAAGGCAAGCATCCTACCTGAGGAACTATCAGTATGGTCCTTTAACATGATATATTTTAATGCTTCTAGGGTACTAATAAGAGGTTATAATAACTTGATCTTATTTATTTTTTATTTTTAAATAATATCTTTGTTTATGCACCATGAATACAAATATGTTTGTAGTTGGGCTTCAGTCATAAAAAAAACCCTTTCACCAGTGCAACCTTCCTACTACCAATGCCTCCTCCCTCCTTCCGAGCCTGTGAAGTCTCAGTTATGAAATGTTCTAACACCTTTTCCTTCACCAGTGTTCATTTCCCAATAATTTATTCAGATACCAAGTCATTCCCCACCCATACCAGCCTGAATCTATGGCACGTACTTTTTGTCTTTCCATTTTATATATTTTATGCAATAGCAATCATCTCATCTGTTACCTTGAATAATCCAAACTTGAAAATAGAGATTCATCAAGTAAAAGCCATTTCTGAGAGCTATCATTCCTATTTCAGAAAAGATAAGTAATGAAAACAAAAAATACAGCTTTTTAGCAAAAACAATAAATTCTTAGTATGGATTTAGACTGGTTGGTTACTCAACCATTTATGAGGAGATAAACTACTGTGCTTATAATTTCACACAATTTGTGTGTTGTTTCCTGCTTCTAAGTTATAATGGCCTTTCTGAAGCTACCATATTTACCAGTTTTTACATTCCAGGTATAAACAGAATTTAGAGAGGTTTTTTTGCCTATTTCAGTATCCTAAAGTATACTTGTCACACATGTTAACTTTTAATAATGTCCCATTCTTTGGCCCCTCAGAGGACTGCTTAGACCCAATGTGTTCCAGTCACGGCATCTGTGTGAAAGGAGAATGTCACTGTTCAACCGGTTGGGGAGGAGTCAACTGTGAAACACCACTTCCTATATGTCAAGAACAGTGCTCCGGACATGGAACTTTTCTTCTGGATGCTGGAGTGTGCAGCTGTGATCCCAAGTGGACAGGCTCTGACTGCTCAACAGGTACTTTGACATTGCCTCCTTCTTTTACTTTTACTGGTTGTCATCTTAAGATGAATTTTGTTATTATTTGCCTTAATATATACTAGGAACCTTTACCTTTTGCAAGTCCAGGGTTTCTTATAGATTTGCCATTTATGATGGCTGAAAATTGCAACACAGGTGAACACCGTGAGAAACAACACAGGTCACTGATCACTGTGCCGTTGCTTTGGATGCAGTTTTGGTTGTTGGGAATTCAGAAACATTTTACTGTTGCCATATTTTTCATGACCCCTGAATTCTGTTCCACAATATATATGGGGTGGTGATCCATAGTTTAAGAACTTGGGTTCAAGGATACTGTTGAATTGGATTTTCATATGCCTCAGAAAGCAAATTTTAATTGTATTTTTCATTGCCATATATTTATGTTTGAAGATTTGTCCTCATCGATATTCTCCTATATTTATTTTTATCTAGTATTGTCTGTTATTATCAGTTCTTTGTAGACCATGTAAATTTCTATCATCCCCAAATTTCAAACAATTCTTTGTTTCTGGAGTTTTACCTTACTGCTTCGTCCGAGTGTGATATAAGTTGAAAACTCTACTTAGCGAACATACTGAGGTATCCCCATATTACATATCACTCTTTTCACATATTTACATACATATTTACCCCAATTAATGTCCCACAATTTTATTCCCTTTTCCTATCACCTCCCAAATTATTTCATAATTTTTCCCAGAACTCCCATTGTTTATAAAATTCAAATATCCTTGCCTATTATAAAATGCTCACCTCTAAAACCAAAGAGAGAATATAGTGGGCAGAGCACTTGATTTGCATGCAACTGACTCAGATGCAAACCTCAGCACCATTTATTGTCCCTCAAACCCCAACAGGAGTAGTACTTGAGTGCAGAGCCAAGAGCAAGCCCTGAGCACTACAAAGTATGCCTAATTACTTCACAACAAATAAGTTCACTGCATATTTCTTTACATCTCATTCTCCAGCTTATCTTCTGATTCTTGTGGTATAAATTTATCCTCTTCTAAAGTATACTGCATGTTCTCCTCATTCCTAAACTACCACCTGTTCACATTTTTTTCATGCTTTTTACTTAGCATTGAATGTTATTACCTCTTCCCCCGAAGAAATTCAACCCGTTCACCTAGACCAACTACACTTTTAGCTACTCTCTAAATCCTTTGCTTATCACATCAGTAACGTTCTCTGAAATTTTATCTACAGCTCGCTGCAGGAGACTTAAAAGGTTCAATGGTATAAGTATATACATGGCTTTGTCCAAGTGAATTCTAAGTGCTGGATATAATAAAATAATACATGAGTTTTATTCTCCTTAAGCTATGTGCTCATTAAGTTAGTAGAATTAAGAAAGTTTGTCTACAAAATATTTTCTATAAATTTAATTAAGTTATAAATATGTGATTAGCAATAATGACCAATATACTGAGAATTTTGAGTCATAGATTTTTATTTATGAACTGAGAAATATGTATTCCTGTGCTGTAAAGATACACAAAAATCCCTTTAAAACAATGTATTTTAAGACACTTCTACACTGTTTGAAATTATGCTATCATTGGGGCCTGGGAGATAGCATGGAGGTAAGGCGCTTGCCTTTCATGCTAAAGGTCATCGGTTCGAATCCTGGTGCCCCATATGGTCCCCCGTGCCTGCCAGGAGTAATTCTGAGCATGGAGCCAGGAGTAACCCCTGAGCACTGCCGGGTGTGACCCCAAAACCAAAAAAAAAAGATAAAAAGAAATTATGCTATCATACATAATAATCTGTAATAAAGGATTGATTTGACAGTTTCATAAAATGATTAAGATGATAAAGATAATCTAATATACCAAAAAGTGAACTTGAAAATCATTCACTTATACAACTAGCAAATATATGTGTATTCTTGTATATCTTTTAGCTGGTTCTGAGAAAATAGTAGCGAACAAGAGGGACCACATCATAAAAGGAGCAATATTATATTCTAGAGGTAACAACACAATGAACAAGTTAAGAGGAGGTTCATCATGGGGAAGTGACTAGGTAACATAGAACTGAAATATACAGGATTATATGCAGTCATTTACTTAATGTTAATGAACATATTTCATCTTTTCATGTATTTTAAACATTATCAGATTTAAAATAATAGCAGCAATAGCAGTAGTAGTTAGTAGCAGTAGTATGAGAGCAAACATTTATAGAAAAACATAATCTGTGAAACATTATTACATATTGCATATTACTTACCTAATCTTCTTCCACTTTACAGATATAAGTTAAGGATATGAGCTGGAAAGATAGTACAGTAGGTAAACACTAGCCTTATACATGGTCAACCTGGGCTTTCTCCCTGGAACCCTATATGGTGTTTAAGCCTACCAGGATGATACTTGAATACTGAGTTAGGAATGCATGAGCACTACTAAAACACATAAAAAGGAACTGAAAGCTAAGCAACATAAAAAGGAACTGAAAGCTAAGCATAGATGATAAAAAAACATTAAATCACTTATATCACAGTATCAGAGACAAATTTGAACTAAACCATTCCACTCTATAGTGTGCATTCATGTCCCCAGCAACAAATTTACCATGTACCAAAATGTATCACAATTGTATTATTTCTAGGACTATCTACTGCAGAGTACAATAGACAAAATGGGTTATTTATGCTGGCAGAGTCCATATGTCGGACAAAATCTTGAAACAATCTTAACACTTGAATTAACACTAGAACGATGATGGCATAGCTATAACAAGAGAGGAAAGGTCATTCCAAGCATAA
Source organism: Crocidura indochinensis (assembly GCA_004027635.1). Lineage (NCBI taxonomy): Eukaryota > Metazoa > Chordata > Mammalia > Eulipotyphla > Soricidae > Crocidura > Crocidura indochinensis. Next base: position 4,385 of record PVKC010018856.1, read on the forward strand.
GGACTGCCTCTAAGAAATAGTGATATGAATACAAATTATAGTTTTATGTGGCTTGGAAATCATTAAAGTCTACAAGTGCTTATGTTCAGGAGGATAAAAAAAAATCAAGAGCTAGAAAACACTAGAAAATGGGGAGTTAAATTTACATGCTATGATAAATAATTTTGATTTCTGGTTAACATATTACGAAACCATTGAGTCGTTCAAAACGCATCACTTTTATTTAGACCTCTGTGACAATAGTGAAGACAATTGCAGAAAAAAAAAGATATATGCAGTCCAGAATGAAGATTGCGTGGAAAATGAGAGAAAAACAGGATCCAGTGGTGCGATTTTGAGTAACTGAGGAAAGGGTAACACACTAGCTGAGAGAAAAAGATCATAGGTGTGAAGTCTGTTTGAGGCAGAAACATGACATGAGTATAGTCATGAGCATGACAAATTGACCTACAGAGATCTAGATTTATATGTCAAGAAAGGTTTGATAATAAAGAACCAAATTTACGGGAAAATCTTGAATAAAATGCAAATGTCTGGGATATAATCTTGATCAGAAGAATGCATGTTACCTTCCAGGAATACCATATTTTTGGTATCAAAAGATGTACTTTCCCCCCAAAAGATATGTCTTATGGAGCTAATGTCACTTGGAGGTGAAGTGTGAGTGCAGGGGAGGAAATACAATCATAATGATTCTTAATGTCACTTCGACTGCTGTTCACTTAACATGGTAGAAATTTTATTTTGTTATAGTTATTAAATATTTTAGTACACCATTTGCTTTAGAATATCGTTTTCTGGGGCCCGGGAAATAGCATGGAGGTAAGGCGTTTACCTTTCATGCAAAAGGTCATTGGTTCGAATCCCGGTGCCCCATATGGTCCCCTGTGCCTTCCAGGAGCAATTTCTGAGCATGGAGCCAGGAGTAACCCCTGAGTATTGCATGGTGTGACCCAAAAACCAAAAAAAAAAAGGAATATTGTTTTCTTGTTTTCCTCATCTAAATACTATGTGAGTATTATGGTCAAGAGCATTTGATAGGGAGGAAAAAACGGTATATAAAATCAAAATGAAAAGGTCAAAGCACTATAGAACATCAATACTTAATATCTTTATCATGATATTCTTTTTAAATTGACATCTTTATTTAAGCACCTTTATTATAAATATGATTATAGTTGGGTTTCAGTCATATAAAACACACTTCTCTTAACCAGTGCAACATTCCCATCACCAATGTCCCAAATCTCCTCCTCCCCACCCCACCACCGTGTGTATTCTAGACAGGCTTTCTGCTTCCCTCATTCATTCACTTGTTATGATAGTTCTCAATGTAATTTTTTCTCTAACTCCACACATCACTTTTCATGGTGAGCTTCATGTCATGATGTGAACTTTCCAGCTTTTTTCTTTTTTCTTTTTTTCCAACTTTCTCTTTTTTATCTTTTTTCCCAACTTTTTCTTTTGTCTCTGAGAATTATTGAAAAAGTGTTTTTTATTTTTCTTAAAACCATAGATGTGAGACTAGTCTGCGTCTATGTCTCTCCCTCTGACTTACTTCACTCAGCATAATAGATTTCATGTACATCCATGTATAGGAAAATTTCATGACTTCATCTCTCCTGACCGCTACATAATATTTTATTATGTATATGTACCACAGTTTCTTTAGCCATTTATCTGTTGAAGGGCATCTTGGTTGTTTCCTAAGTCTGGCTATTGTAAACAGAACTGCAATGAATATAGGTGTGAGGAAGGAAATTTTCTATTGTACTTTTGTGTTCCTAGGGTATATGCCTAGGAGTGGTATAGCTGGACCATATGGGAGTTCAATTTTCAGATTTTGGAGGAATGGTCATATCACTTTCCATAAAGGTTGGGCTAGACAGCATTCCCATCAGCAATGAATGTGAGTTCCTTTCTCTCCACATCTCCGCCAGCACAGCTTCTTCTCATTCTTTGTGATGTGCTCCAATCTCTGTGGCATGAGATAGTACAACATAGTTGTTTTGATTTTCATATCCTGATGATTAGTGATGTGGAGCATTATTTCATGTGCCTTTTGGTCATTTGTATTTCTTCTTAATCAAAGTGTTCGTTTCTTCTTCACATTTTTTGATGGGTTAGATGTTTTTTTTCTTTTACAGTTCTGTCAGTGCCTTGTATACTTTGGATATTATCCCCTTATCTGATGGGTATTGGGTGAAGAGTTTCTCCCAGTCAGTGGGTGGCTCTTGTATCCTGGGAAGTTTCCTTTGAGGTGCAGAAGCTTCTCAGCTTAATATATTCCCATCTGTTTATCTCTGCTTCCACTTGTTTGGAGAGTGCAGTTTCCTCCTTGAAGATGCCTTTACTCTCAATGTCATGGAGTGTTTTACCTACATGTTGTTTTATATACCTATGGTTTCAGGTCTGACATTAAAACAAAAGTTTGTCTCCTTTGTATATGGAGGAGAAAGGGTATATGAGGGAATAACATAAGAAATTTAAATTTAAACATAAGAAATTTAAATTTAGTTTCTGCATGTGTATAAAGATTAAATAATTCTATAGACTTTGATTTTGACATACTGCTATTGGAGATAAAATTTTATTTAATTGAACAAAATTTGATTGAGTACCTACTTTGTAGAGTAGGATAAGTGAAGAAGACAAATATTTCTAGTGGAGTTTATTTGTATGGCAGGGAGAAAATTAGATAAACGACAAATAAAAATGATATAGGTTTGTGAAGCAAATTATATTGGGTGCCATAGAGGTTAAATAACTTTTCCTAAGGCCATAGACCTGGGAAAATTTAAACTTGCAAATAGAAAAGCATATTAATTCATTCTATTTCAAACATTCCTTGAAATATGCACCTTTGTGTCACAAAAGGATTAAACAAGAAAATAGCTCTCAGGTTAGTTTACTGAATGGGAGAAATTTAAGGAGAAGAGGGCATCAAATACCAAACACAGGAATAACGTATTTTCCCCAGAAATCTGGACCAAAGACAGTCATCCACTCTGAACCCAAAAGTAAGGCACGCTAAAAGCACCTTTTTTTTTCAAAGAAGCAAACGGTTAGATCTGAATGACCCAAACTCTGCAGTCTCTTAGGCGAAAGACATTTTAATAAAAAGACTAAATTGAAAAATAAGGGAAGGAAATGCCTGTCAAATCTCCAGTGTCATAGTAGGAATAGTCCTTCTGAGATTTTTAAGCTCCATAAAGGTTGTTCCCATAGAGTATATTTAACCATCAAGATGATCTCGCTGTGCAGAGATTTAATTGAGTGCGCTCAGTACAGGAAGCAATTTAACATCTGATTCTTATAATGGATCATGTCATTTCAAAGGTGGATATGCTCTTTGCCATTGATCATTTTCTTCCTTTAAGCATATGAAGCTTAGCTGTTAGCATGTTCATGGTAACAAAGTCTACAAAGGAGACTTCAGTGAATGGTTTACTGATTATTTTCAGTTTGATTTCTAGGTACAGTAGTATTGTTAGCAGGACTGAATTGATATGCTTCTTTAACCTGAAAGTCTCATGATACCTTACAAAGGTTAGCTCATTAGTCTTTCAAAATACCTCAGGAGTAATATAATAGAAACTTGTTATACATGGTTTAGATTTGGATATACCATGGGTCAAAGCATTCTTCCTAGACCAGAGAGATTGCAAAAAGGCTGAAACAAAGAATTTGCATGCAGGAAGACCAGATTTAATCCTTGAGAGTATTTAGTCAGGCAACCCCAAATTGAATCATTGTGGTTTTTGAACACTAACCAGTATGCCCCCCCAATCATGGTTCATTCAAATGAAATGCCATTTAATATGATTTTAGCAAATATATTACTAGCCTCTGTTATCAGCACTGTAAAAACAATGATTTCTTTCAATAAAATATAGCTTCTTGGTTTACACAGATAGCTCAATGGAATGCAGTGGATTATTTGCCCAAAGTTTTTTTTAATATTAAATATTTCTCTGAATACTTTTAGGAGTAACCCCTGAGTACTGAGCCAGAATTAACCCCAAGCTCTATAAGATATGGTCCCCAACCTCCCAAAATTGTATGGCTACTTCTCACATAATCTCGAGAAATTTAATAAAAGTATAATTTAGAGATTTGTTATCATTTCTTTTTGATAAGCTTCTCTGAGTCATTCTTGCTGTTTTTGTTTCAAAAATAGCTTGACACCTGAATTCATGGAATGTAAGCATTCAAGTAGAGAGAACAGCTAACTCTTGTCCTTTCTAATGTGATCCTCTTTTATTAAACTGTACCTTAAAATTTAATCAACTTCAGTGTTATGTAATATTAGGCCCTGAGGAATTTATGATCATTCAATTAGCAATGACATAAGAAATGAAATGATGTACTAGCATCTTATATACCATCAAAGCAGGAGAGTCCATAAACTTTCATTATCAGGATATCTATTTATTTTAGGCTATTACATGATATGTGGCCATGTTGTCTACTGGTGACAACTATGTTGTTGTATGTGTATTCATAGCACGGTGACCTTAATAAACTCAAAAATTTTTTATTTTTTCAATGGAGGTAAGATTATGACACCCACCACTAAAATTTTAGGGTTCCCTTCACAGTATAAAGTGCCCTATCAGTGATTTAATTTTGATGAACATTGTATGTTCCCTTACTTTTTTTCTTTATGTATCACACATATGTGATATGATTTGGTATTTGTTTCTCTCCTGTTTATTTTGACAAAAATCCTTCCAGTTATGCATAAAGTCACTTAGATTGGCACCTTCAATATCTGTGCAGAGGCATGAGTTTCAAAGAATGAGAGGAATAAACTTATAAAAAGACAGACAGAGAGACTAAGCTCTCTGGTTGCTGGAGAAGCCAGCATTGGTCTCATGGTAGGACATCTATTCCATGCATTATTACTCTCCCATTAACATGTGAGCTAATAGGATGTTAATTACAGTAAGTGCATCAATATAGAATAAGTTTATGAAAAGTAGAGACTGAAGCATTTCACATAGCCGAACAGCAGGCACCTAAAAGACCCTAATCTGTTTATACTAACTTTTCCTGAGCCATTTTTTACTCCATTGCATGCATACACCAAATTTCTTTGTTCACTTATCTGTGATTGGGCACACAGTATGTTTCCAAGTCTGGATTTTTCTTACTAGAGGTAAAGTTAAAATTGCTGATTATTTATCTTCTTGGATTGGTGTTTTTGTGTTCTTATAATAGTCACAAATACAATTTCTTGGTCATATGATAATGCTAATTTTCAATGTTTAGAGGTCTCCACCGTATTATCATAGACAAAAAAGTTTAAATTGTTAAACAATAAATAATATTGGAATCAGAGAAGCCAAAGGGTTGCCCATCACCCCAAAATCCAGAGACAGACACTGCCATCCAATGATGCCAGTACCATTGGTATTTTTATTAATACCTGGGTGTCCCCAGGCTCTGACAGTCTCCTAATGATGTAGGCTGATCTGCGGACCCTGAGTGACAGTTACTTAGAAACTTTATAGGGTTTATGAAATGTTACAGATGTCATTCAATGAATTATCAAGCAGCAATTTTGAAACAGTGGTTTCTTCAAAATTTAACTACAAGCATCCTCTCCCATCTCACCTGAATTTCATGTACATCAGTTTATTGCCCCTTCAACTGTTTTCTTGTTTGTCTCAAGGTGTATGTCTCAACTAAGCCAATGCCTAGTTAATAATTGGCAAGAATAGCTGCCTAGGTTCTGCCCTTTGTCAGGGTTTTGAGGCCTGAGCTGCCCTGGTATGTCCTGTCCATTGATCAGGCTTTGGGGGTCTAGTTAAACTTTAATTAAATTCTGTGAGCAGAAGCATGCTTCACAGAAGCAGAAATATGATTAATATATTTCAATTTCATCATTCATATTTCATTTTCAGCAATAAAAATCATTTTTCTTGGTATTCCCATCAACACTTGTTCTTTCTGATATCATTGGTTTATCAGAAGAGATTGTGTATTCGTACTGGTGAGAATGGCTTGCTTCATTGTCATTCATTTGTATATCCTTGATAATATTTATTTGTAAACCAATTTTAATGTACCTATTAACTGTTTAAATATATTCTCTGGTGAAGTGTCTTCTATGTTCTTATTCCCATCTTCTGATGAGGTTGGTTTCTCTCTATTTTGTTTTATGTTATTTATAATCCCCGGGTAAATATTACCCTTTGTAAGATATATGGAATATGAAAAATTTCTCCCACATGGTAGGATATCTTGTTTTGTTTTAGTTTATTTTATAGCATGTAAGGTATTTAGTTTTATTTAATCTTATTTATTCTGCGTTTGTTTATCTTATCAGTGGAGTCACATCATCAGACATGACTAAAAACAATATCATGGCATATTTTTTCTGGTTTTTTGGTGTATTTCAAGGAGTCATATCTAACATCCAATATATTTAATCCATTTTGAATTAATTTTTGTGCATGGTGTGAAATGGTATTCCAATTTAATTCTTTTTTTCATTTGACACCCCATTTCCTAGCATAATTATTAAAGAGATTTTCTTTTTTCATTTCTTGATCTTGTCTCCTTTGTTATATATTTGAGGACTTATATCTGGCCTAATTGTTTTGCTTACTATAGTTTATAGTAGAGTTTAAAACCAGGGAAGTAATTAATTCTTACAATATTCTCTTATCTATTTACTAGTTTGCCTATTTAGTCTTCTTGATGGTCCCACACAATTTTAGTAAGATTGGCTCTCTGTCCAACAGAAAGATTAGTTACAATATAAACCATAACATGTGAGTGATTGTATTAAATATAGGTACATCACTTGTAACAACGATACTGTTCTGGTGGGAAAATGATAATGGAAGAGATTGTGTATATGGGAGAAGCTAATGTGTGTGGATTTGGATTAAATGGGAAATCCCATTTTTCCTAAGTATTTCTATGAATCAAAATTATTTAAAATGTCTTCCATAAAATATATATGTATTTTCACACAAAAGAGAATTTTTCATCATAACTGGATGTGTAAACTTAGAAAGTGCTTTCTTTGCATTTGTTCATTTGCTCACATGCTTTGATCTTTTCTTTCATTGATGTGAAATTTTTGTTAAGTTATTTGCATATGTTAAATTTGTATCCCTGGAATAAATCCCATTTGTTCATTAGTTATAGTCCTTTTTATGTCATTGTTCTATTTAGCTCACTAAGATTTTGTTGAGAGTTTTTGCATATGTGTGTTTATCAAAGATATTTGTGTGTAGTGGATGTTTTTGTGATCTCCTTTTATATCACGTTACATTTAGCTGCATAAAAGCTGTATGGAAACATTTATATTTCCTCCAATTTTTTGTTGTTTTGGGCCATATCCAGTGGTATTCAGGGTTTACTCTAGGCTCTGTACTCAGAGATTAATCCTGGTGGTACTCAGTGGGGTAGATATGATGCCAAAGATTGGCTCAGCTTTGCCACATATTTTGCAAGCACTTTTATCAAGGTTTTATCAATGTCTTCAATTGTTTTGAAAGATCCTTAGAAGAATTTGTAATATATCATCTTTGATGTTTTTTTTTTTAGAAACGACTCGTAAAACATTTGGACCTTCACTTTTGTTACTGAGAGTCTTGATTTCTATTGAAATTTCCTAAGGTTATCATTGACCTGTTCAGGTTTTCCTTTTCCTACTGGAAGTGTGAAGAGCTTGCATAATTCTAAAATATTTCCCATTTCTTTGGGTTCTTCAATTTAGTAGTATGAAGCTATTTATAGTAATCTCTTAGGATCTTTGTATTTCTATAGTATTTAGTGTAAGTGTTCCACTTTTATGTATGACCCTATTTTTAGAGTTTTCTCTTTTTTTTGTGAACCCAGACGAAAATAATGGCTATTTTTATTATTGTTTCAGAGAACCAATTCTTTTTTCATTGAATTTTTGTATTTTTTATTTTGGTTTCTATTTCATTTACTTTTTGCTCTGAAGTTTATAGCTGTCATTTTACCACTGGCGTGGGTTTCATTGATTTGTTTTTATTTCTTTAACATCTCAGATTAAATTTTAATTTATCTTTCTTATATTCTGATTTAAACCTGCATTGCTATGAATTTTCCTCTTAGACATTGCTTTTCTGTGTATCATACATTATGATATCTCGCAACTTAATTCTCATTTGTTCTTTAGAATTTTTAACCTCTTAAATTACCCATTGATTCAATAATTGTTTACTAGGATGTTTGATGTTTTTCTTTAGTTCTTCAGTTCTTTTCTGCTTTATTTTTATGGTTAATTTCTACCTTCATAGAACATACATCATTAAAGATAATTGGTACAATTTTCATCTTCATGACTACTGATATTGTGCCCCATCATAAAGCTTGTCCCAGGAAAGTTGTATGTGACTGGCCAAAAAGTACAGTTAGTGTTTTTATATAGAAATTTCATCTTAGGCTGGGGAATCTGGTTGGCAGACAGATTAAAGTGTTAAAAACTTGAAAAAAAAAGAAATTTCATCTTTTCCAATTTGTCTTAAAGACCATTATCTCCAGGGATTTCAGGTTGGTTGTTCTGTCCATTGGGATGAGTGGGATAGTAAAGTCTATTATTGCTGTCATGTCATGTTAGTAGTTGCATTATATACTGTAGGTCCCTAAATTGTGTATACTTAGTTTTAGCCCCTTTATCTCTTTATTTTTGTACTAGAATTAGTATGATTCCCAATAGTTCCTTGGAGTTCTCTCATAAATATCTTACTTCATGCATTTTAGATTTATTTTCTATTATTGTATGGCTTTTTCTGTGTTATCCTCAAGCTAAATGATTTTATCTTTGACTTCCCAAATTTTACTCTTGAGTCCCTGTACTTTATTTTTAGTTCAGTTACTCTTTTATTTAGATCAATAATTCTAGTCTGGATCTTCTCAAACTCCCTTTTGTCCTTTTCCAATTTCTCATTAATTTCCTAATTTAAGTAAACCTCATCAGGAATTCTGCTTTGCAGTTTTTATAAGGTATTCAGATGATGCTTAAAATATTTCTTAAGTTTTTGTCTTGTCACATCAATGTTCATGAATTATTCCACTTCTTCAGTATACTGGTGCTATGCTAGAAGTAATGATCTGTGTCTGGAGATGACTGGAAGGCAAGTGGAGTTTATGATCATGAATTCCATGTCTTGTCTCCTGTTTTCTGACTGTGTAATCCAATATAACAACTCAAAATTTGAAGTCACAACTGCTCAAAATAAAAGTTAAGCAAGTCAGAGTTTACCATTGCTAATTCCCGCTAGCATCTATGGTGTAAAAGTCACGTGGTCCTGAAAATCGCTGAGGATTAGCTTCATATATGTCCTACTGTTTTAACACAAAATATAACTGCATCACAACCAGAGGATTTGCATTTCCAAGCACCTGATAGCAACTATAATGCTAAGGTGAATCAAACCTGGCTAGTACCCTTTCTGTTTTACCATATTAAAAGTGTTTAAGTAATAATTTAAGAACTATTAAGAATCATAGACATTCTAGTAGAAGAATTAAGAGATAAAGGGGACAAAGGTAAGTATTCACAATTTAGGGACCTAAAATATATAAAGCAATTACTAACATGACAACAGAGAAATCACGACAGCAATAACAGACTTTAACATCCCACTCTTCTTAAAACTGTATCAATTGCATAGCAGGTGCAATTACTGGATCAATTGTACTTGCCTTGCAAGTGTCCAACCCAAATTTGATCTCCAGTGTCCCTGAATATTAGTAATGTTTCATTTAAACACTATATAGCTAGTAATAACCCCTGGGCACAACCAGGTATGACCAAAAACCCCAAAAATGATCATTAAGATCTGTGGCACTTGGCTTTTCCTTTCCATGTCCCCCATACTTTGGTGGGCCTATGCAAATGATGATTGCCACCCTAACACCGTTTTTGCTGTGCTCCTTTGACTCTAAACCTTAAAAAAACCCACTTAAACTTTTGAAGTTGACTTAAACTAATATGCATGTGCATGGAAATGTAAAAAAAAACTACTATACCTTCAAGTTTAGGAGATACATTAATTTTAAAGCTTTAGATTGCTTTGTGTACTGCTAAGAAATGTTGTGATGTACTACAGTCTGAGGTCTTGAGGGACAAAGTAATTGTACAAGGGTTCTGTTTTATTTTTCTTGATGTTCTTTGACTGTAAGTTCAAAATTAGGGTGTCAGCAGGGGGATTTCTTCTGAGAACTCTGTTTTTGGGAGATTGTCCTTCCACTGTAACTTTATCTTGTCCTCCTTTGAATCATTGTGTAAAAATAAAAAAAAGATCTGTGGCACCAGCTTTGATCATTTCTGGACTATTAAAATTTTCAAAAGAATGAATGTCTATAGAAACCAGTGCATCAAGTTTAAATAAGCCTGGGGGTAACCTGTAATTCAGACTTTCCAGTGCCCAGGTATATGGGTACACAAAATTTAAGGAGGGCTATTTGTGGACTAGCTTGGTCTATGCCAAATTTTAATAGATTTGTTAGCATCATGGATGCTGTTGCAAATGCATAGGGTCTTCGATACAGCCATTTCCAAAGGGCTTGCTGGGAATATATTAAGAGTTGAAGACTCTGAGTGCATGGACACACATGTACAATGATAAACCGAGTTCCTGTAGATCAATCAGGATTCAAGCCGCCAGTACCTGGCATTGTGAAATGTGCCCTCCTGTATCATACTAGTCTGAATTTGGCTTAACAACTTGTGGGAAATAAAGGCTACAGAGGAGTCGGGTTTCACTCAAAAACATTCAGTATGGGGATTAACAGGAACACAATAGGCACTGGAAGTCACATTGCTGTGACTATGTATGAGGGTGATCCAGAGAATTGCTTGCTTGATAGCTATCAGATGTGGAGTAGATGACTATTTGCTGGGATAAGTGTCCCTGGTTAGTTCAGCTATGAGATTGAAATGTATAAAATTCATCCTAAGAAAACATACTCAAAATCTGTTACTAAGAAATATATCCAAATAGTTCTACCAGTGACGTTGCAGGAGGCTACCAAAATGTCACCTGGTGGTGGTGCTCTTACTATTACAACTGGAAATCCAGTATAGTATCACCGTCAGAATTACTAAAGGTTGCCAAGGTGATTCTTGCCAGTAAATCTGACCCTTTTTATTGTCTTTTTCATGCCCTTTCAAGAAATGAGTGTCAGGTGTCTGTCAACACATCCCTCTTCCCCAGAGCATGCATCTTAATTTTTTTTCAGATTGCAATATGATCATTTTCTCATCAATAGTGTCCCTATATCTCCAATCCTTCTCTTTACATGTTATAGTCTTAGCTGTCTAATGTTCCAAGTGATAGATTATCCAAAGACTCTTTAGTCCTCTTCCAACAATATTGAGGTCTTTGATCCTTGGTTCTTCACATTGAACTACTGATACTCAAAATGAGTGGTTCACAGATATAGTCTATAATATATCTTTATATTAATAACGTTGAAAATATTAATTCACTGTAAATAATTCTGTTTTAATTTTCGCAACCTGATGTGTAGACCATGTCATTTGAAAAAGTACTTCTATTTATTGAGCTACACATGTATACACAAATTGTATAACTTTGTATATGTATGCTATAACCAATATGTTTTCGTAATAACAATGGCTCATTATATTTTAACTGGTCCCTGATGGGTGGTGAAATACATATACTAATAAAAAGCAATTAAAGGAGACATTTCTAAGAAACTTCTATAATTATTATTACTGAAGAAACTTTGCTTGATTATACAAGTACTCAGTGTTTTTAAAACATTATCAATTCCTCCCTTTAGGAAAAGTGGCTATAATCAAAAGGATTTCACCTAATTCTACATGTCTGTTATACACAATACCTCACTTTCCTGAAATTTTCAGGCATTTAATAGACCACTTGAAATGATTAGTTTGCACAGTGTATTTATCTTTCAGGTATTATAGTAACAACAGTGTCATTTGATAATCTTTGTTTCAAATGTTATACATTTGCTATAGGCACAGCCAATCCTCCTGTCATTAAAAAGAAATATTCATTCATTTATAAAGTGACCATTATTTAGAATCTTCAATAGAAAGGAGAAAATTAATGTAACCAGATTGGGAATTTAGGCGTGTATGTACTTCCCTCCACTCCAAACAATTCTGAACATGAACTTGGATTTCTTAGCAACAGTAGCTGAATTTTCAGGAGAAATGCTCCTATTATTAAGCAAACAACATTAATATATTGCAATGAAAAAAATCTTTGAACTTAAGAAACAAATATCAGACTCATGTAGAAAACTAAAAATTGAAATAAGCCGGGTAGTTTATAGTGCTTTCTTGCATACAAGGGCAAGAGTTTATGACATTCCTATGTAGGCTTAATTATCTTTTACTCTTTAAACTGTGGCAACCTCTGATCAAATTTAAAGTAATTATTTTCATACTGAGTAAAAATGTGATAAACCTTAAGGTGACGCTGATTTGATTAATTTAATAAAACAATCCTCTGTTCAAACATAGGGGCTGCACCATTCCGATAAGGCGAAAATGTTAACTCTTAATTGTGAAATCAAAGAGTGAAATTCATTGGTGACCCTCGAACTATAACTCAGTAGCTTCCTTAAGATATTTTCTAATCAAGTTCATTGTGTAAAACTTAATCCAAAGAAGTATATTTGGGAGGTAGATATGAAAGGGCGATCATATTATTATGATTTTCTAGGAACAAGTTCTATTCAGACATGATTTGCCACCCCCATAGATTCTATTTCAAAACCCTCTTATCTTTATAAAAAAGTGTCCATCTAATAACTATAAGATTGCATATAGAGGGAGATCATTTAAAGCATATCAAATAGCAAGACTCTTCAAAATCTATATTTTTGCATTTTGTTCTGAGAAAATAAAAACCGGCTCCAATTATTAGCATAAATAAAAACCACACTGCCATTATTGGCAGACAGCAATGCAAAAATCCAGTGAAACTTTTGACAATTTGACAAGTTTAAACTAAGAGGTAAATTTTCAGCTGTCTCTCTATAAATCTAACCTAACTTTACTTACTGTTCCAGGCCATTAAAGCTCAAAAAATTTTTAACTAGGTACCTAGATTTAAATAATATGCCAAATATATGAAAAGAAAGCATTCGACTGCATGAACAAAAGACTATATTCATATTTACATAGTTTAAAATACAGTGATTACTTAGAAATAACATTCGCAGGCTATTAACAATATTCAAAATAAAAGAGATAATATTTATATCTAGTTGTAAATCGCATTCCTTTTTTTTTATTCAAATTCTGATACTGAATTCCCTAGGCCTATTTATAATTGGGCGTTTTTTCAGTTGATTTTTATCTATATAAAGTGAAATTTGATACAGAAGGGAATATCTATCTATAAATAAATAAGTAAAAGGATTCATTTGTCTCTGTAGGTCAGAACTTATAGGAAAAGTGGTCATTTTGGATGTTCACCTTCCATGATGTGACCTGCTGCCTTAGCATTTTTTTTTTGACAGGAAGGAGGTAGAAATATTTGATAATGGATATGGCTGAGAGAGGCTGAATGAAGCAGAATTTAATTGTGTAAAACTGTGGCCAGGACATGGGGACAGGTCAAAATGAGTCATCTAAATCCTCCATGCTGAAATCACATAACTCAAGATATAAAAAGCAACCTGTTTATCTCCACAAATAAAAATACTATGTTCCCATAATAAAGAATTCTTCAGATTCCGAAATGCCTATTTTCATTTTTTAAAATTTTATTGAAAGCATTGTGATTTCTTTTTTGTTTAACTTTATTAAAAGCATTGCGATTTAGAAAGTCCTTCATAGTTGGATTGCAGGCACACAGTGACAGTGAATCAAGGACATTCCCACCACCAATGTTGACCTCCCTCCACCAATGTTCCCAGCATGCATCTTATTCCATTACCTTAACCCCCTATCCTGTCAGTGTAATGGACCCATTTTAAGTTTAGATTGTTATAGTTTGGGTCTCTTGATTCTATTGTTGTTGACTTTGGCTTGGGTATTTAGTTCTGTCCTATTTTGTCCCTACCAATACACCTGCGACCACTTGGCATGCCTCTTTTCTTTATTTTTTCATTTCACCATAATCTTTAGTCATTATTAAAATGTTTATTGCATTCAATTTTAATCATACACAATACTACAGAAGGTTTTAGATATTTTATTTAGTTACATTATGTAGTGTGATTGGCAAGAAGTATAAGAAATGCTGTGTTTAGAAGCCTGAGAGATAGCACAGCAGTAGGGCTTTTGCCTTGCTCGCAGCAGATCCAGGACGAATGGTGATTCAAGTCCTGGCATCCCATATGGTCTCCTGTGCCTACTAGGAGCAATTTCTGAGTGCAGAGACAGGAGTAACCCCTGAGCTCCTCCAGGTGTAACCCAAAAATGAAACAACAACAACAAAGTTTTGTTAAAATCTTCATTTAAAAGTAGTGCTGGCTGAGATCACTCAACAGAGTGCATGCTTTAAATTCAGGAGTCAGGTGTGATCTCCATATCTTCATGTATCTCCAAGCACAACAGGAGTAATCCCTGAACACTAGTATCCCCCAGGAACTGATGGGTGATTTGAGGAACAAGTGCATCAAAAAGGACTTTTTGCTGATTATGTGGCCACTTTGAGGGCATGATTCCATTTTCCAACCTGCTTTGTTTGCCAAAGTAACTTTTCTCAACTACTTTAAAAATAAGGGAGTCACAAAAAGGGGGACTCAGAACAATTCATTTTCACCTGAAAATTTAACAAGGCGGAGCTCATAAAAATTCATATTGATACTTGCATCTTACAAGAAGGACTTGAAACGTACTGTCCAAATTTCCAGTAACCTAGCTAAAAGATTTCTATTATTTGCATAATATCCTTAAGATGTTAGTAGAGTAGGTATGAGACTTTCAAACTTATTTGACCTACAAGTCCCTTTTCTGAAACTGAAAACTACTCAGCTCCCTGGCCTTGAAAAGTTGCAGGGTTTTTTTTTTTTGGGGG
>PVKC010018857.1:0-19625 GCA_004027635.1 Crocidura indochinensis
AAAGAAAAGAAAAGCAGAAAATTCATCATAAAAATTCATCGTGGTAAGGATTAGAGTCAGGAAAGAGTTGTGTCACCTCTAAAATATTCAGGACAAAGAATATAATGCTTCTAGCTTTCTGCATGAAATCAAACAGTTCCTTAAGGAAGTCTCCAGCTTTGGGAAGCACTGTTCTCAGGGCCAGAAAGATAGTACAGGGGGTAAAGTATACTTGCCTTGTGCAAGAACAACCCCTTCTCAATCTCCAGCACAGCACATTTTCTCCCAGCACTGCCAGGAGGGATCCCTGGGCAGAGAGCCAGAAGTGGGCCCTGAGCATTACCAGATGTGACCCTAAAATCAAAGAAAAAATTTTTAAAGAAACTGTATTTTCACAATTGAGAAGTGTTGGTTTAACAGATAGCAAAGATTCCAGTCTATATGTATTACCAGCTTTATTTTTTGAAATAGTTGGTCTTTTTAATGTTAGAGATTTTCCTCTACTTAATGTAATATGGAATTAGGAGTCTGTAGTTCATATGTCTTGAAATAAACCATGAAACAGAGGGCCTCGTTCCCAAATCTCTTGCCTTTATGAATTAAACCTGGAAACCTTCCCTGTCCACTCCATGACAAAGTATTTCCCTATTTTTTTTCCTCCTTACAAAAATTGTCTTTATTTAAGTGGACCAGCTCCTTTGTCCTGAGATATATCCTCAAAGTAATGACTGCTGCCAACAGGAAAATGTGTTTACAAAACTGTTATTGGTAGGGTTTCATGCATAAAAATTCCAACTGTACACCCTATAACCGAAGTGTTCACCCACCATCACCCCAGTGTCCTCTCTCTGCCCCTCTCATGTTCTCCTCTGGCGAACGTCTCAGTTTTTGTTTCCTTTATACATCTACTTTTTTTCTCATTTACGTTTCTTTATATCTCACACATGAAAGAGATCATTCTGTATCTGTCCTTCTCCTTCTTTTTTTTTGGGGGGGGGTCACACCCGGCAGTGCTCAGGGGTTACTCCTGGCTCCATGCTCAGAAATTGCTCCTTGCAGCACGGGGGACCATATGGGGCACCGGGATTCGAACTGATGACCTTTTGCATGAAAGGCAAACGCCTTACCTCCATGCTATCTCCCGGGCCCCTGTCCTTCTCCTTCTAATTAAACTAATTTCACTCCTCATGATGTTCTCCATATCTAACTGAGTAATGGCAAATTGCATGATTTCATCCTTCCTGAGAGCCAAGTAAGCATTGCATTGTGTAGATGTACCATAGTTTCTCTATCCAGTCAACTTTCTAGGACAGTTGAACTGTTTCTCAATTCTGGCTATTATAAATAGTGCTGCAGTGAACTTAGGAGAACAATCTTCTACTGAGTAAGGATTTGAGGTCCTGAGAGTAGATGCCAACAAGTGAAGTTGTTGGGTTATATGGAAGTTCAATTCTAATTTTTGAGAAACATTCATAGTTTTTCAAAAAGGCTGGACCAGTTAACATTCCCACCAGCAGTGAGTGAAATTTCCCCTTTTTTCCTCCCCACAAGCATACCATTGTTCTTTGTGATGTGTTCCAATCTCACTAGTGTGAGATGGAATCTCATTGTTGTTTTGATTTGCATTTTCTCTTTCTAGGCTCACAAGTCACTTTTGAAATTCATGTCACAGATTCACTGAGCTCCCTTTGGAAGAGTTGTGTGAGAGGGCTTGGGAAAGCCTTGTTGACCAAAAATTTGTATATGCTACTCTCATGGGTAGATTTTTTTTTCCTATCCTTCACTTGGGACTTCAAGGAACAGCTGCTTCATTTAATCTTAGTGCTAGAATCTCTCTGAGTCTGTCAGTAATGGGGAATCCATCATGAGGAAATTCCATTTTAACCTTTTGTTATGTAATATGACCATCTGTTTTATGCTAAGGAGCATCACACTGAAACCTTGGTCCAGTCTGACTTGAGTATTTTCAGCAAAGCAATGATACCCTGGCTTTTTCCTCAAAAAGAGGGAAATCGGATCTAGAAGAGAATTTTAGATCTGTGTTATTCAGCCAAAATCCTTCTCTTAGAAAACATACCAGGGGTCAGTAATAATCTAGATGTTGCTTTCTTTACTTTATGTTATTTGGTTTCCTCCAAAGTCTTTGATAATAGTTTTGCTGTTTTGTTTTTGGTTTTGTTTTGACTTTTGTTTGGGGGCCACATGCAGCAATGCTCAGGGCTTATTCCTGGCTCTGTGCGCAGGGATCATTTCTGGTGGAGCTTAGGGAACCATAAGCAGTGGTAGGTCTTAAGCCAGGGTCAGGACTGTGTACAAGGCAAGTGCCCTTCCCATTGTACTATCTCTCAGATCCTGACCAGAATTTTAGTGTCAACACCTGTAGTTCTTAATTCAATGAACTATACAAATTTATTTTATTTTAATTTTTTTGGTTTGGGGGTCATGCCAGCTGTTCTCAGGGATAATTCCTAGCTCTGTGCTCAGAGTTCATGCCTCCTGGTGTGAAGGGACCATATATGGTGCTCCGAATCGAGCTGGAATCAGCAGCCTGGGGGCAAGTGCCTCGAGCCCTGTGCTTCTCTGGCTTGGTCTCTGTTATCTTAATGAACCATCTAGATCACTGGACAGTTGTATCCGTGTAGACGCATATAATGTTAAAGTCTTCAAACAGCACACTTTTGATTGAAAAAATTAAAGTCTAAGAATTTATGGGCAGAATAAACTATCTTTTCCAAAATACCTTTTTAAAAATTCCACTTCAAATGTCTATAAGAGAAAAAAATTAGACCATATAAAGGATGCATATTTGCATAGGTTTAATACTGCTACAGGCTTTAGTATACATACAGGGCATATGCATATGTGCATATATTCATATAATACATTGTATTATAGACATCATATACAGTATAGTTCACTGAGAATGACAAGCAAGAATGACATCTTGCTTGAAATAAAATTGTTAGCTTATGGAGAAAATCCTAACATAATATTCAGTAAGAAAGGCTGATTTCAAAGTCATAGATACATAATAATTCCTTGTGGATGAAACCAATGACCTAACTACCCACAAAGTGGGGTGTGGAATGAAAAATTGAAGATTGGGGATTAGGAGCAATAGAGGCTTCTTTCAGTACTAGAATAATGGGTGCATTCTATAGTTTCACTCTTTGCCCAATATTGTCTCCTAAGTCTAAAAGTTCTTCAACCTAGCTGAGTAAAAGAAAAGGAAAGGGAAAAACAACAACAACAAAAAAAACCCAAAACAAACAAAAAAATTACAAATTGACCAATTACCTTATTCGTCCACTTGGGTGTGCTGTCCTCTTGAGTACCATCCCAGAAACTGGTTCATGATGAGCGATTATAAATTCTCTAATTCCTGTGTTCAGAGTCTGTGGGGCAATGCCTGACTCAGAAATAACACTGACATTTAAGATATATGTACACTTGAAAAATAAATAAGCATTCATCTAGCTAATGTAGCTAATAATCTGCCATAGGAACTCAGGAAGAGAAATTTTATTAAAGAGCCCTATTTGAAACCCTTTCAACGCTGGCATTTTTTTCAGGAGTGGGGTGAATCACACCAGTGATGTTCAGGGGTTCCTCCTGACTCTTCACTAAGGGATCACTCCAGGTAGTGCTCAGGGGACCATTTTGTATGGCAAAAATCAAACCCAGGTCGGCCCTGTGCAAGACAATCATCCATCCTATTGTACTTTTTTATGCCACTGTTATTTGCATTATTTTTCCCTTTTCTGTCTCATGGACTCTAAAGACCTGTTGATGTGAACTGGGCAGGAACCACAGGAAAAGTAAAACACAAAACTAACTACAGGGTAAGCCCTTCCACTAGTATCTTTACATTTTTATTGAAAAGAAAATCCCAAATGTTTTTAGTCATCTGTCCTCGTGGAGTTCCTTTTGGCTTATCCATTTTACTTATCCATTTGCTTTTTTTTTTCTTAGACAAATTGAAGGATGCATTCTGTCTTCGGGGTTAACCAAATCCCAATTTTCTTCCTATCTCTGACAATAGCTAAATGCACTCAAAAAAGGAAAAACAAAAAGACTTGATAAAGGTCTGGAGACCTCTATTGTCTAACAAATGAAGTCTTTGTGTTGCTGGGCATCCGAGCTGGAGAGGGAAATACAGCTTGTGCTTTCATCCCAGGTAGCATGTGGCTCAGATTTCTAACAGATGGAAGAGAGGGGTAAAGGAGGTCTGTCTGTTCCGTGTCTTCCCGACAAATTTTCCTGTGTTAAATTCCGTGTTAGGCGCCGACTCTTGCTACAAATTGCAGCCCCCTGGGTGCCCAGAACTGAGTGAAGTAGACATTCATGCAAATACCTGCAGACAAGCCCATGTGGGCCTGATCCTCCTGCCTTTCCTTGTTTGTTCACTTCAACTGCAGCCTGACTTTCAGGAGACTGAATTGCGTTCCCTGTTGATGGTTGAAGGAACATACTGGAAGTTCCATCTGGGTTTTATTATAAGAAATCAAATCATGAAAAGGCAGCCTATTTTTCAGCCTGACAAACAGAGGTCACTTAACCTGTGTTCCTGTGTTCTTGTCTGTTTGCACTTTGAAGTCAACCAAGGGGAAAAATTACAGGTCTTTGTGTTCATGTGAAAAAATAGCTGACACTCTGAATACCATTTGCTTCAAAGAAATTTCCAGATATTTCCTGGGGAGCGTCTTTTTTTTTTTTTCCTGTTGGTTAGGAATGATATGGAGGCCTGATAAGAATAAAGATGACCCTAGAAATATAATACGAATATTTCAGGCTCCCCAGAGACTCTTGACTTTTCGTTGAATCATTTCCCCAGCTGCTGTTACTTGGCCCTTCTGGATGTTTTATAAAAATTGGCAATTAGTGGCCTACCTTTTGTTTTCGTTTTCACTCAGTGATGTTCTCACCTTCAAGATCAGTTCTAGAATAGTAGATACATTTACCAGTGCCACCCCAATAGATCATTAATGTTTGTATTCGTCTTTCTAGGGGTTCTTTGACAAATAAAAGCAAATATAAATATCAATTCATAATCTTTTTTTACAGAAAGTGTAATTCACTCTATTCTTTTTGTTTTTGTTAATTTTGGGGTGATGGGGTGGACATCATATCAGCGGAGCTCAGTAGCTACTTCAGTTCTCAGAAATGGAATTATTGGGAGGAAGGGGCAGAGAGATAGAACAGCAGGTAAATTGCTTGCTTTGCATGTAGCTCACCCAAATTCAATCCTTGGCATCCATGTAGTCCTTCTAGCTCACCAGAAATTATCTCTGAGTGCATAGCCATGAGCAAGCCCTGAACACTGTCAAGTGTAGACCATTGGGGGGGGGGAGGGATTAGTAGAATTATTGAGTAAAAGAAAGTAAATATAAGTTAAAGATATAGATAAATACCAAGTCATCTTTTATTGGAATGGGATTCTTTTATTCTCCTGTCAACTATATCTGATAAAGTGCCTGCTTCTTTTTCCAGTCTTTCAACAAAACGTTTTCAAGCATTTAGATTTATTTAATTTCCAAAGATAAAATAATTAAAATTAAAAATTAACAAGTAGTGGGGCTGAAGCAGTGGTGCAGGGGTATGGCATTATTTGCCTCGCATGTGACTGACCCAGGACAATCCCCAGCATCCCATATGATCCCCTGAGCCAGGAGCAATTTTTGAGCACAAAGTCAGGAGTAACCCCTGAGCATCACAGGGTGTGACTCTCCCCAAAATAATTAACAAGTAGAGACAGAACTGGGGGTTAAGCCTCTTGCTTTGCAAGCAGCCGACCCAATTGGATCCCTCAACACTACTGGGCATGATCCTCCCACCCCCCAAAATAAGAAAAATAAAACCTTTCTCATCTTGGAATGCTAGATTTATGTGTATGAAATCATACAGAGCAGTCTTTCCAGCTCCCTACAATGGACAGTACTTGTAAAATGACAGTATTAAGCCTAAACTCCATCTCCATCTCAAGAACCCCAACATGTATGTAGCTCCTACGTTTCCTTCCCATCCCATCTCTTTTATAACCTCTGGAAGCCCCTCATTTCTTCTCTGTTTGCATGGATCACACAGGATAGACTTCAGCAGCTGAGTAAATCAATAAATATGACTCCTCTCCTTCCTTCATTCCCTTCTGAGTAATATTCCCATTTTGTGGCAGGACTGTTTGATCTAACAGTTCATTAGTGAACACCATTTGATCATTTCCAGTTTGGTTCTAGGAGAAATTACATCCTAGATGAGGTTTTGTTATACATTTACTTTGATTGGTTTGGGTTTGGGAGCCACACCCTGCAGTGCTCTGGGAGTTTAACCCCAGTCCTCTTTCATAATTATACCTCATTCTTTGTATAGGGGGATAGCCAGGCTCCTTCAGACCTCAAACCTACTTCTTTCTTTTATTTTTTTCTTATAACACTATGGCTTACCAAATTGTTCATAATATGGTTGTTTCAGACATTCAATGTTCCAGCACCAATCCTACTACAGGTGTTACCTATCTTCTACTGTTGTCCCCATTTTCCCATCCACCACCCTAGCTTGTCCCTTTGCTAGTGCAAACAATTTACTTCATATTGTTTGGTGCAATCCAAAAGCAAATTACCAAATTATCAAAATTATCAATTTTTTTTTTTGGTTTTTGGGTCACACCCGGCAGTGCTCAGGGGTTACTCCTGACTCCATGCTCAGAAATTGCCCCTGGCAGGCACGGGGGACCATATGGGGCACCAGGATTCGAACCGATGACCTTTTGCATGAAAGGCAAACGCCTTACCTCCATGCTATCTCCCGGGGCCCCTGAACGGAATCTCTTGCCCCCAGCCCTCCAGCCCCATTGCACTCTTTTCTGTGCTGTTTTATCTCTTTCTTCCAACTAAACTTCAGCTCAACACCATCTCCTCACCAGGAGGTGAGGACTCAGGACAGACCCAGCTCATCCTCCTGTCTCCCCACTGGCCTCCTTCTCAGTCCTCTTAGATGTGATGGGCACAGGAATATCCTGGGGACAATATACAAGTATTGATGCCTGAGTCCCATCTTCTGAAATTCTAATTTAATTGGTCTGAGACTAGGAATATCTGGGGATGAACTTTTGTTTTGAAAAAAATCACCCAAGCAATTCTAACATGCAGCCAAGCTGAGTCAGCAGTGGAATTTCAGTTTTTATCAGAGTCCCACTCTGCCAGCCTTCATCCGCAGAAGAAAGGAAAGTCTGGGATTCAAGGCTTCCGGTCAAACTGGGCTCACTCTAGTGCACATTGATGGAAAGAATAACAGCAGCAACTGGCAGCCACTGCATGTTCACGCTGCACTGCACCTTGTTCTAAATCCCTTCTTGGGATTATCCCATTTGCTCCCCCAACAACTCTCCAAAGCAGCTGTTGTGCCTTATAAATAAGTAAACCAAGACACAGGTGGTTGGGAGCAGGTGTGGCAGTGTGAATAAGGAGCAGAGAGTGGAGCCAGCTGGCTGCCGGGAGCCCATGCAGACCTGAGGTGCATGCAGATTTGTGCAAACCTGGATGAGTATAGGATTGTGCATAGTCAAAAATCTCCATACATTTGTTGAAGAATATGAGCTCATAAGTGGATGAAAATAAAAATGACCCCAACACTTTAATTCAGCTCAGGAGAGCAATTCAACAAAGTATAGCAAGTAGAATTTCCTGTTAATTTCCAGGTCAATTGGGGAGAAACGGGGGTGAGAGAGCGAACACAACCCTACCTGGGATCCTCAGTAGGAGGAAAGTAGAAAGTAGAACTCAAAGAGAGAAGAAAATAATCGCACTGCCAAGAAGCAGGAGCATAGAACTCATGATGTGAAAAACAAAACAAAACAAAACAAAAAAACACTCAGACCTTCGAAAGAGCCTAAACCTGACACATATTAGTTCTGACAAAGGACTTTAAAATAATTAGTATCAATGTATTCCATATGTTTAAAAGTTAAGTAGAGACACATAGCCTCTTGGGATGAAAATTATAATGTTTGAAGTAAAAAATCAGAGTGAATAAAAAATGTTTTAAAGAAAGAAATACATTTCTTTACACATAATATAATTGTAATGAAAATTCAAAGTTACTGACACACATTGATGTAACTCAATTATTATACTTAAGTAACAATATAAGTTAATATTAGTAATAGACTGTTTTAGGAAGTGATTGCATTTCAAATCACTGGCAACAAAGAAAGAAAAATATAAAACCCCATTATTTATAGCAATAAATCATAACAAAAGACTTGTAAAATTGAGAGCACTTATAAAATTGTAGATGAAAAATGTTTAAATTTTAAAAATCATTATTTTCACTTCTATTTATTTATTATACATATGATACAAGATATTATAGGATTCCAGAAATACAGAATTTATCACACACTATGAAATTCTGCTCCATAAAATTAATCACAAACTAGACAATGCAGCATGATGGTGGGAAATAAGAATTTTAAGATAGCAATCCTAAAAAATGGGGCCAGAGTGATAGTACAGCAGAAGAGGGTGCTCATCTTGTACCAGCCAACCTAGGTTTGATCCTTGTTATCCCACATGGTTTCCTGAGTACTGCTAGGAATTATCCTTGTGTGCAAAGCCAGGAGTAATTCCTGGTTAGGGGACTGGAGCAGTTAGGTGGGGTATGTGGTGTGATAGTTGGGTAAAACCAGAAGCGACTTGAAGAAGGTCAACTTTCAGGGAAGTTTAATTACTGTTTTCTGTAGAATGGGCAGAAGGGCCAGATAAGTTTGGAATCTTTGTTTTTCTATTCTGCTATTGGGAGAGAGAAAGAGGGAAACAAGAAGAGTCATATTTTGTGGAGGGGTCTGATATGGATCCAGTTGGGCCTGTAGACTAGTGAGAGGTTCAAAGATAGGGTGCTGTGCAGGTCCTATGGTGCCAGGGATGACGTGGACCATCCTAACAGCACCTGGAGTTTCAGGCCTACATGCCATAGTACTCAGGAACTGTGTGATTCCAGGGACCCAAAGAAGCATGCACTGAACCCCAATTACTATTTCCCCAATCCTAGAATAGGGAAACAAGGAAAATTCTTCTACTTGTTGTTTCTCTTTGGCAGCCACACCCAGAGGTGGTCAGGAACTATTCCAGGCTGTGTGCTGGACAGTCATTGCTAACAGTGCTCAGGGACCCTCTCTCCTGCAAGTCTGGTGATCGGCCCATTGAGCTCTCTCTCCTCCCTTGGAAATGACGCTTGCAACAATTTATAGGATTCCTCTGAACTTCCCAGATCTCTCCACGTTTGGTAACACCTATTTCTCTATTATACACATCAATAGTGACAAAACTGCCGCACCACATATTTAGTAGGAATCCCTTATTAAGACAACAGAAAAATGTCCTTAGATATAACCCATGTCCTGGGGTTGAAAGAAAAGCATCCTGCTTAGGAACCAGTAAAACATGCTGGAACATATATTAGAGATAAAATAAGAAGGCAATAGAAATGCTAGGAAGAGCAATGCAATTTCAAGCAGAGTGGGTAATATTATAAGGTTCAGGCACTTGCTTTGCATGTAGAAGTGTTGGGTATGATCCAAAAAATAAAAGAAACAAAGGTAGGGTGATAAGGGTCGAGAGAGATGGCACAGGTGGCAAAGCATGTCTAGCATGTTCAAGTCCTAATTTAGATCCCCAGAACAATAGCTGCCAGCCTAGCCCTGCTACAGCATCTCTGGATATAGTCCCTGTTTATTTTTAACATTTTGCAATGCTAAGATTGAACCCAGGGGCCCGGAGAGATAGCTCGGCGGTGTTTGCCTTGCAAGCAGCCGATCCAGGATCTAAGGTGGTTGGTTCGAACCCCGGTGTCCCATATGGTCCCCCGTGCCTGCCAGGAGCTATTTCTGAGCAGATAGCCAGGAGTAACCCCTGAGCACAGCCAGGTGTGGCCCAAAAACAAAACAAAACAAAAAAAGGAATTGAACCCAGATCTCATGTATCTGACACATGTGCTTTAGAGCCACATCCCTGGCCCCTAAATTATTTTAATAAATAATCAAATATAAGGTAGGATGTTAAGAAAAGACCTCAAGGAAAAATGTGGCACTTCCGGAAAGGATGAAATGATGGGTCCGGCGCTCTAGGCAGAGAGAAAACAGGTGCATGGGGCCAGAGAAATAGCACAGCGGCATTTGCCTTGCAAGCAGCCGATCCAGGACATAAGGTGGTTGGTTCGAACCCCGGTGTCCCATATGGTCCCCCGTGCCTGCCAGGAGCTATTTCTGAGCAGATAGCCAGGAGTAACCCCTGAGCACAGTCAGGTGTGGCCCAAAAACAAAACAAAACAAAAAAAAGGAATTGAACCCAGATCTCATGTATCTGACACATGTGCTTTAGAGCCACATCCCTGGCCCCTAAATTATTTTAATAAATAATCAAATATAAGGTAGGATGTTAAGAAAAGATCTCAAGGAAAAATGTGGCACTTCCGGAAAGGATGAAATGATGGGTCCGGCGCTCTAGGCAGAGAGAAAACAGGTGCATGGGGCCAGAGAAATAGCACAGCGGCATTTGCCTTGCAAGCAGCCGATCCAGGACATAAGGTGGTTGGTTCGAATCCTGGCGTCCCATATAGTCCCCCGTGCCTACCAGGAGTTATTTCTGAGCAGATAGCCAGGAGTAACCCCTGAGCATAGCTGAATGTGGCCCAAAAACCAAAAAAGAAAAAGAAAAAGAAAGCAGGTACAAAGCCCAGGGTTGGAACATGATTGGCTTATTCAAAGTCAATCAGCATCCATGGAGATTGCAGGAAGTGTCCAAGGGAAGAGAACAGCAAGTAGTGATCAGAGATTTCTTTGGGCCATGGGGAACCAAGGAACAGGTCTGCAAGAAACACTAAGTAGTGTTACCACAAAGAGCATTGGTGTCCTACCAGCTATGCCATTGGGGATATTTGCTTAAACATGGATCAATGGTGTCCTACCAGCAATATCATTGGGGATATTTGCCCAAATCTCCAAGATCTCTGTTTTCTCATCTGTAATGCTTCACATGACCTTTGCCAAGACTTTGCCACCACAACAGCAAACTTCTAAGACTGTGCCAATGCCAGGATTTTTTCCAGAAGGAAGAGTGGGTGGCTTAAACAAATTATATACACAGCCATTCCCTGACAGCTTAAATTAATAGAGTCTTCATGATTGGAATTGATTGATTTATTATAGAGGTTTCCCCATTCTCCCAAAGTCAAGCATTCCAACAGAATCTCACATATCAAAATGGTGCCAAGCAAAGGATTAGTTAGCATTAATTTGTATGGAAAACTTCTTCAGTGTTTCCCATACTGATATACCAAAACACAATAAAGAAAGCACTAGACTTCACAAGACACTCCTGCATAAGAAAGGCAGGAAACCATGATGAAAAGACAGCTGGGAAGGAGGGGCTCTCAGAAAGGGAACTTAGTGAGGCTTTCTTTCTGCCCCAGAGTCTCTACTTCTAGAACAGCTGCTGCAAAACCAATGCTGAGTACTGTTTTCACCTTTTGATGTGAAAATAAAAACTCCTCTTGGGATTTCTTTCAGTTAGTGGGAAAGGGTACTCATGTGGGCCTTTTGTCAAAGTGATATAGCATCCACTTTCTAAATTTAGGGTATGCCTGTGTATGCATATATAATCTATATGAAAATCTTGATTTTCTGGCATCTGGGTTTAATTTACATCATGTCAAATTTGGCCATTTACTATAGACTGAATTTTTGAGCCCCACACCCAAGCCAATTTACATGCCGAAACTTAATCCCTCTGTAGATTGGTAGATGAGGCTTTGGGATAATGGCTAGGCCCTGAGGAATGGGATTCTCATGAATATAGTTAATGACCTCAGTGGAGAGAACCCAGAGACCACTAGCCTTCCACCATATGCAGTTCTGGCAAAAAGATGACTATCTGTGGGCCAGGAAGTGACCCTCACCAGGAGTCAATATTGCTAACACTGTGACTTTGCTTGGAGTTCTAGCCTTCCAAGCTGTGAAACATCATTTCCCTGACTATAACCCACCTCTTCCATGTGTTTTTCTATCACTGCCTTATTAAGCTAAGACTATGCATATTCACCTTGTTGAGTTGGTATTCAGGGCCAGATGGTGAACCCCAATGGCTTCCCATCACTGGTAAACAAATTGGCCTGCACTGCATGTATAAAAATGTTCAAAATCCATGGTCTGCAGCAGACCTGATTTAGAATCTTCAGTCTTGTCTCTCTCATATTATGTATTTATGAACAAGTATTTTAGCTTCCCTGAGTTTTATTTCACTGTTTGAAAGACTGTTCCTTCTAATATTGGCCTCAAAAAGTTATTGGAAGGATTAAATGAAGCCATGTGTTTAGCTTATAGTATAAAAGCATCCTATTTTTTCTCTCTTCTATAATAAAGGGTGGTATTGGAAGGCTGGTGGCCTTGTTCTGAATTATTTGAGCTTTAAAAAGAATAAGCTTTGCCTGGTGGCCCTAAATAAATGCCCAATACATTTGAATTATAGAGAAGAATAAAACCTGGAATTCTCAATGTCATGCTACCATATCCCATCCTCTGCTCTTGAAGGAATAATCAAAACAGACAAATACAAAGGTTCTCTAGACTTTTCACAGCTCATAGTTGGGTCTGGTTAGAAATCCTGCATGGAAACAAATGGGCATGTAACTTCTATAATATAGTGATTCAGAGAAGGGACTTCCCTAGGCTGGGATGAAAAAGAAAAGAACTCTATGAGAGGAGGGAGGAAATGGGATGCACAGAGCAGGAGATTAGAAATGCCTACACCTCCTCACCACCTAGCCTTCAAAGTCCTCTGCAAAATCCAGTGTCAGGCAAGAGGATAGTTTGTCTCAGACATGGCTTCCATCTCACCTGGAACCCCTACCAACAAACAAACCCACCATTTTTCAATTTCAAGTAAAAATCACCATTTTTCAGATTCAAAGAAGAAAATCTTCCTCTCTTTTGCAAATATATATATATATATATTTGGTTTTTGGGGCCACACCTAGTGACGCTCAGGGGTTACTCGTGGCTATGCGCTCAGAAGTCGCTCCTGGCAGGCACAGGGACCATATGGGAACCGGGGGATCGAACCTTACCTCCTGCGCCACCTCCCGGCTCCCGCAAGTATATATATATTTTGTGTGTGTGTGTGTGATTTTTGGGTCACACCCGGCAGTGCTCAGGGGTTACTCCTGGCTCCATGCTCAGAAATTGCTCCTGGCAGGCACGGGGGACGATATGGGGCACTGGGATTCGAACCGATGACCTTTTGCATGAAAGGCAAATGCATTACCTCCATGCTATATCCCGGGACCCGCAAGTATATTTTTTGAGGCACAAAAGTCACACATCTCTGATTCACTATTTTTTTTGTCTAGAAATTTATTCAAAAGAAATATTAGCCCACAGGAGTGATTCAAAATAAAGGAGTGATGTATATTTCAACACCTGGATTCCAAACTATAAAAACATCATAATGTCCATCCAAAAGTATAGGATTAGCAGTCATGTCAATTGTCCCATGAAACAGAAAGAACAGGGGAGATCTTGCTGTTTGGTAATGGAAGGGATAGAGGGCTGTGCTATTGTGTTACATAAAAATAACAATTGAATACAGAAAATACCACCCTACTTGTAGAATTGTATCTGCAATCATTTGCCTCTTTAAAGTCTCTGCTGGTACTTAAACACAGAGTCCTCCTGAGCAGTAGAGAAGCCACAAAGAATAGAATCTCTCTCCTTGTGGAAGTAACAGTCAAGAAGGCAGATCCAGAACAAATAAAGAAATGGGTCTCACTATGGAAAAGGCAAGATGCTATGGATGAGAGAATAATGAAGGCAGGGAAGAAACACAGACAACTTCCAGAATTAACAGAACTTAGTCACAGAGAGACAAGAGGGGGAAAATGCTCCACCATGGAGTCTTGAGATTAGAAGCATATTTTGATATATTAAATTTGGGAAACTTCAAGAGAATGGCGTGGGAAGGAAGATGCACAGAGACTTGAAAATGGGACTATGCAATGGGCTAGATGAGTCAGTCACTGAAAACTCTAGACCAGTGTGGGCACTCTGAGGACTGTTGAAAGCCAATGCATGGGATAGTATGGCTACTGAGTAGAGATCGAAGGGCTCAGAGTCCAAGTACATAGGGATAGTTGTAGTTATGAGAAAAGGAAGAAAGATTCAGGACCTTCCTACTTTCCTTGGTGAGGTAGAGAAGAAAATCAGTTCCTATAGCACTATATATGTACTGTATACTATATATATGTGTGTGTATGTGTCATATATATGTAATATATGTATGTATATATGTGTATATATATACAACTAACTACTGCAAGACATATATATATGTCTTGCAGTAGTTAGTTGCTTGCTTCCATCAATGAAATCACTATGTGAAATATCCAATGTCAAACCCGAGTTTTGTTTAAGTTGATATATTTTACTGCTATGGGGTTTGGTGAGGAATCAATAATTGCACTCTGGGGATCTTGACTAGAAGACACCAAAGATGCAAAACATTAGCCTCCGAATCAGTCTCTACAGAATTGGGAGAAAAGGGTTTTTGTTTGGAATGCAACATGCACTGCTGAGCTGGTTACCCTCTGGCTCTAAACAATGTCCCTCCCTCCAACAGGCTGAATATGCTTCTAAAGGGGGAGGGTTAGAGGCATGAATCTTATAAGCTCCCGATTGTTTGACATGCCCGTGGGCAGAACAAGTATGGCTGGAATTAGAGGTTGAGGGGGAAGGAGTGTGAAGGGAAAGCATGACTTTGACAGTCCACACTCAACAAATCGCAACTGTGAAAACTCTGTTTTGCTCCTAGGACATAGATGTCAGTGAGGGGAAACAACAGGAAGTTGGACCGTTGAATTGCTCTCTCCCCCAGGACCCAGCAGTACTGGACACAACTGAGGAGGACCCCCAGGCAGCAGAAACAGAGAATAATTCCATCATGAGTTTCTTTAAAACCCTGGTAAGTCCTTTCCTTCCTTTTTTTCCTCCCCCACAATGCTATTGCTCCAATTGTGTTCATTCTAAGAATAATTCATAATCAGTGCATGATAGCATACAGGCCTCGATGCTGTCACAGATGAAATATTGAAGAATAGAGACAACAATCAAGGACTTTGTAAGGACATTGGTTTACACCAGGGTTTTTGTAACAAAGCCCTGTGAGTTGGGACCCATGACAGAAACAATGGGTGATGAGATCAGTGATACAGGCTGTGTCATAATAGGACTCTTGCAAACGGATGTCCTATAGGCATAAATATAACCGGAAAATTTGATGAGGATATGACCCATCAAAGCAGTTTTTCTATTCTGTGGCAGATCAGACTTTGAAATAACTTTCTCTTACATCTTAGTCTGTCCTGTTAGTTGGATATAGACCAGAATTCGGGTCTTTGGTGATCCTTTCAGACAGTTCTTATGCCAGACATTCAAAGAAAACATCAATGAATGCATGTCTTAGGTTCTCTGAGTTATTTCTAAAGATCAGTTTCAAAAGACAAAACCAAGAAAGTCAACCAAATCTGTCAATATATACGGAGACTATATTGGTTGAAATTTGTGGTTGTATTGATGGAAAGATTGTGGTCTTTTGAGAAACTATCAAATATGATCAGGAGTAGGCTGGAAATAAAGTCCAGGAATTAAGGCAATTGTCTTGCTTCCCTCCTACCTCATGTGATCCTGATACTGCAAATGGTCCCTGAGCCTGTCAGGAGTTATCTGAGCACAGAGGCAGGAGTAAGTCCTGACCACCACCAGGTGTGGCCCCACAGTGCCCAATACAAATATGATTTGGCTATTATTAATTAATGTTCAGGATTGAATGTACTTTATTACAAACCAGCAGTTTCAACTCGGGTGTTACCCAGAAATCTGTGAAATGAGAAAAAAGAACTTCTCATTATGGACTTTAATCAGGAGAGTGATCTGAAACTTCCTTAAAAATGGGTGTATCTTTGAAATAAAATTAGCCTAAAATGCTCTGATTTCTAACTTTTGGTTTTTCTCAAACTTTTAAGGTTTCACCTAATAAAGTGGAAACAAAAAAAGAACCAGAAGACATGGTAGGTAACTGGACATGTGTTTACTTTGCATATGACTTTACACATAGATTTAGAGTTGGTGTCACTTCTTGTTTTTTGAACCGTGTATGTATATAAATACTAACACTTATATGTACATATATATGTAGCAGTTTGATGGTGCTATGCAATTGCCTTTAAGATATTTCATTTATGTTCACATTGTTTACATGAAAATTTTGGAGGGAATCTTGACATGTGTGCCGGTTCTGGTCAACTCATGTCACCATAATTGATTTTCTATATAGAAAAAGAACAGATTAAGAGTCATTTTATATCATATTCAACTTTCAGTGTAGAGACTCAGGAATGGTATATACTTTAATCACTGAACATAAGAGATGAGACTGCATTGAATTCGGAAGTAGGTTGCTTTGGGGAAGGTGTTGAAAAATGCCTTCTTTGGATCCTTGGTGTCATTTGAAAATAAAAACTTATTTCCATTGTAAATACAATTGTTTGGTGAGATGAAACAGTCACTATTGAATACTTGCCAGATGAAGGAGTGTGTCAGAGTGAGGACACCCTAGAGATGCAGTATCTTCTGTCATCCTAGAAATGCAGTCAAGGCCTCTCAAAATAAATCTAGTTTGGAAGCACTGCTTTCTAGAGAATGTTTCCCTTTACACTTGACAGAACTGATTATCCTAGTGAAACACATGGTTCAAATTTTACGGGCATCACAAGTAAAGTTGAGCCTGGTGACAAATAAGCCTGGCGCCTTTCTTTTGATAAGGGGAAGTGCTTTGAAAGACTGGAACCAAATAGATGGCTTGGCCAATCCAATACATCTGCTGCCCATGTTGGAAGGGCTAAGTTATAAAAAGATCCTTGCCTTTAGCTAAAGCCCAGTTACTTGTATAATCCTAACCTGTATGATCCAAAACTGCAAAACTGGAACAAGAGAGACTCAGCTCAATCCAGCATTGAATGAATGTCTGCCAATGCCCAGTGACCTGGAGACTATTATTCAAATGTAGGTGATCCTAACTTTCATAAACATTGTAAAATGGATTGAGCCAAACTACTGTGATATTTATTGGTTATGCTCAAATATTTCCATGAAAACCTACCATCTGCTCTAAGACATCACATGCCTTTTCCTATAAAAATTATTCCCCAGGGTGCAAGCAGCTAGGTTAAATTCAATGAATGATTGAGTCCAAGTGTTTCTCTTTTGGTTCTGTGTCTTGTGTTGTTTGAAGTCACAGAGGCTGTGTACTATGAAATATGGAGGCTGTTGTGTGGCTTTTCCAAATGACCCAATGATTTCACTTTCCAACATTCAGACATCATGATTCTTCCCCACCCAAAATCGTCCCCAACTGAGTGATTGTTTTATAGTATCCTACTCTTTTTATTTTTTTTTATTTTTTTATTTTTTGGTTTTTGGGTCACACCCGGCAGGGGTTACTCCTGGCTCCATGCTCAGAAATTGCTCCTGGCAGGCACGGGGGACCATATGGGGTACCGGGATTCAAACCGATGACCTTTTGCATGAAAGGCAAACGCCTTACCTCCATGCTATCTCCCGGGCCCCAGTATTCTACTCTTTATAGGGCATTTCTGAGCTCCACAGACCAACCATCATGGGAACTTTGAGTCGGGAAATCTGAGTGACCATAACTGTTAAATTCTCCTCTAGCAATAGCCCCACCATGAATACTATGCCCAGGCTTACATTAGTAACATTTGGCCTGTACCTAGAAAAGTCAGGCTAAGTGTTTTCAAGTAATTTCTGTGTTGTAAGTTTCTGGGCCACAGGAGAGTGTAAAAATAAAAGTCATCGGATATCAGTCAAGGACTTGACTCCAAGGTATAAAAACTCAAGTCATGGTCTTCAGGTATTTTTTCTTTACCATGTGATAAAAGCTTTTCAATTCAAAAGACTTTATTTAGGGGCCGGGCGGTGGCGCTGCAGGTAAGGTGCCTGCCTTACCGCGCTAGCCTTGGACGGACCACGGTTCGATCCCCCGGTTCCCATATGGTCCCCCGTGCCTGCCAGGAGCAACTTCTGAGCGCATAGCCAGGAGTAACCCCTGAGCGTCACTGGGTGTGACCCAAAAACAAACAAACAAACAAAAAGACTTTTTTAAAAAAATGCTTTTCCCTGGATACTTTATGTCACCTCAGCAGTAGAACTGAAATGTCTTGAACAAATGGAGTTGTCTTCATCTGGGTCATTTAAATAGATGGTTGGATTTCAATAGTTAAAAATCAGTGTGTCTGTGAAGCTCACTTATTCTGCATGATCTTTAATAAACCTTTGGCAATTTTGAAATGTATATTGTCATTGATGTCTTGGGATGGAGACAGAGGAGTGAGGGAATACACTGGCAGTTAATTGTCAACATGTCTAAATATGCATTATAAACAGTGGAAATACAAGTTTTATTTAAAAAACAAAGTTCTAAGCTGTGACTGCTGTTGGCCAAAAGGCATCCAAAGCAGAGATTGTTTGTGATGGACAAGCGGGGCAGAAGACAACTGAGATCCAGGATAAAGGCTCCAAGAAAAAGCAGCTGCAGAGCCCCAGGCTCAGTTTAGCCTGTAAAAGATTCTTTAGACAAAAGGTGTGTATCTTGTGGAGTGTGGGAAGGAACCCTGGTCTTCACCATGGCCCAGCTACTCTTCAAAAAGAAGTACTCTGGGTGATTAGGGCGATAAGAGAATTGACTCAATCAGATTTCAGTTATTCAAAAGAAAAACTCCAAAGTTTATAAGCAACCAGAAGGTGTTTTTTCCCTATGTGGACCAGGGTTCTATATTTATTCTTCTAATCTCATGTTTCCCAAAGGTAGAAAGTATATAGCCTTCACTGGTTTTTGTAAGAAATCTTAGTATTTTATATTGAAAGTGACTCATGAACTATTCAGTCATTTTTACAAGAATTATCACATCCTTACATGGTAAGGCAGGATCATTTCTCTCAAGAGTAGTGTTACTATTGATTTGGCCTATAAGAAAAGTTGGCTTGCTATTTAGTTATCCCCTATCTGTGTTTCTCTCTCTCTTTCTCTCTCTGTCTTTCTCTCTCAATCTCTCTCACTCTCTTTCTCTCTTTTTTTCACACATAACACACACACACACACACACACACACACTCATACACTACTCTTGGATACCTTGTTTGTATGACAAATAAGTGCCAACTAGCCAGCAGGAGAGAAATACCATGAGATCTCCCTTCTGGTCTTCCTTGAAGGACTAAATAAGAATTAAAAAGGAAAAGTATTGTCACTATTGGAATACCATTTTATGGCTTTTCCACATATCGCCAAATCAGTTTTAAAACCAGTGATTATATGCTTTCTATATTTGGAAAGCGCTCATCTAACCTCAAATAACCATAGTATCTCTCCACCTCCCACTCCCAGTATTAACTAAGCTTAGACTGAACCCAAATAAATGCCCAAAGAAAAGGAAACAATGAAGGAAGAGCAGAGCAAGTGTTAGTTCCATCTTCTTGCTAAAAGTGAGGGCCACAGAGTTCTAGTAGGAGGCCCCCTCACTCTCCC
>PVKC010018858.1:0-19411 GCA_004027635.1 Crocidura indochinensis
AGGCATAGAGATGCTTTTGGAGTTGTGGAGGAAGAATAAAAGAAAAAAAAATCAGTGTTAAAGCTACCAATCCACCAAGGACCTACACAACGTCTGGTGGAGTGTGAGTGGCATGGGGTTCATTTCAAAGAGCAAGTAGCACCTGATAAGACTTTCTTCTCAGAACAACTTTTTTGGTAGGTAGAATAACCCTTTTAGCTTGTGGAATAATTGGAGAGTTTTAAGGCTTCTAGAGACTAGAAAGATAGTTCAGCAGGGAAGATGCTTATTTGCACATGCCAACCTGTGTTAGATCCCAATAATCATATAGTGCCCCCTGAGCATGTCCAGAAGTGATTACTGAGTTCAGAAATAAGCCCTGAACATTGATGGGTATGGCCTCAATATATATATATATATATATCATATATTTATAAATATTTGTATATTTAATATGTATATTAAGAATGCTTTCTTTCCCACCTGGTGGTAATCCACATCAGACTTTAAACTTTTTTTTGGGTTTTGGGCCACTTGCTCAGAAATAGCTCCTGGCAGGCACGGGGGACCATGTGGGACACCGGGATTCGAACCAACCACCTTAGGTCCTGGATCAGCTGCTTGCAAGGCAAACACCACTGTGCTATCTCTCCGGGCCCCAGATTTTAAACTTTAAGGGAAAAGGCATTGCACATTTATAGTCATCTCCCCCTAAAGTACTAAAACTCCAGGTAAGCACACAGGGAGTTCTAGCAGTCACATTTCCTGTATTAGATAAGGAAAATACTCTCTACAGAGCTACTTTTTGATTTCCCGGGAAAGGGGCCCTTGAGCACTTGGCAAAGTGAAAAAAAAGAGGAGGCTAGAGAAAAGAAGATGAGATAAAGTCTCAGAGAGGCCACCCAATAATGAAATGGAAGAAACCCCACTTAGTCTGACACTTTGTGTGCTCTCTGGTAGTAATGGCTCACAGATGTGGAGGGTGAGCATTCAACAGAGTGTGCATATATGTGCATATGCACGCACAGTCCCACAAAACTCCTGCAACAGTTCAATATTATTTTAAGGGTTTTTTTTTCCCATGTTGACATTCTGTGAATTTTTCCTTCCTATCTAAACCCAGCCCTGATTTTTCTCTTTCCATCTGTGTTCCTTTGGCAGAAACTTGTATCAAAAGAATGAAGGAGTAGAAGGGTCATTCTGGAAAGGATGGGATACAGGCCAAGCTGGGAATACTCTGAAGTCTCTGCTGAAGGGGCCACAGGCCACCCCAGGAAACATTAATGATGGAGGCAGAGGGCCCAAGAGGGACTGGATCTGCGATTCATTTCTCAGGAGCTCGATTTTCAGCCAGTTCACAGAAGTTGCACATGGGGATCTCTGTGGAGTTTTGTTTCATTTTTATAAATCATCTGTCCTGCCATCTATACTGCATGCTCCATGCAGAAAGAGTGATGGTGAGTCCTATGAGCTTTCAGAGGATAGAATTTCAACCTTGCTTGTCCCCACGTATCCAGAGACTGAGGAATAAGTCCAACATGTTCATATTTACCCACTGAGTGCCTGTTATCCCCTAAACAGCATCACTGTGCCCTCCAGGCAGCTGACACAGTTGTTCCTCCCTGAAACAGCTCTTTTGGAAGGATCCTGCCTCGTGGACATGGGACAATTGTCTCTAACCTGAGTTGCTTTGGCAGGTCCTACCAGGCAGGAGGATTTGGGGGTCAGGTGTAGCTGGAGCCATAGAAAGGACATGATTTGTGCCTTCCCACTTCTGTCTGCTGTGTGACCTTGAGCACTTCCCTTAATTTCTCTGTTGAACTGAATTTTGAGCTTTATGGCAGAATTCCATGAGATCTGAGGACAGTTTGCGGCACCGAGCCAAAAGTGGCAGTGCACTCACTCAGTTTACTGGCTGTGGCCACCCCTTCTGGGTCCCCAGAGGATTCCTGATGCCAGTGGATGCGGCATGCGGAGCGGGCTGTGCCAGGTCTGGGTGGGTGCTTTTTTTCAGAGCTTTTCTATGTTCTGCTCCTGCCCTTTCCCCACCTCCTCCCTGGAGCCTGTCATGATGCAGAGGCAGTCCACAGAGCAGTTTTTATGACTCTAAGTGATCCACGAAGCAGCCTGTGACCGACCGTCACTGCTGGAAAGGCCACGTAGTGATAATAGGAAGTGATGGCTGATCCCATTTATCTGGAAAGGTCCAGGAAGGCAGGATTTAAAGGAGCTCACATCCCTCCAGCTTTTCTCTGGGGAACTCTGGCAGAGGGAAGAGAAAATGCATTGGGGACCCTGAGATTTACAGAAAAAGAGAAGCAGCCGGTTTAGGCACCAAAGAACAGGCTATTTTTGTTTCAATCTGTTTCCGGTTTGACAGTGTTCAGGTGATCCTTGTGCGCAGGGATCATTCATGGCAGTGATAGGGGATCATTGCAGTGAGGGGAATTGAACCTGCACAAGGCGAGCATCTTTCCTGCTATACTATTTTTCTGGCTTTAGGCTATTTTAGGGAACAGACTTTATTCAGGCCAAGAGGGGAAGGAGTAATATTGGAGAAGGACAAATATGTTCTCCAGCTACTCAGATCAAGGGAGAGCCAGTACTCAGGTTTTAGGACTCATGCTCTGGGATCCTCAAACAGTGGCTCATCCCAAGTTTGCCAGTGTAGCGCCCAGGCCATTTAAATTTTCTCTAGTTTCTTCAATAGTTTGAAGAAACCTTATAGACTCTGGTTGGTGATGATAATGTTCATCATTTTGAAGGGACACATGGAATTCCCTGGACAGCTTGAAGATTTGGTATCATTGTGCTGAGAAGGACTGACAAGGGTCTCTGTGACCTGTGGAAGGAGATCCCTGCCGATAAAGCCCTGGAGTCCAGCCTCTCCATCTCTGGAGACAGTTATCATTATGAGTTCTCATTATGGAAGCTGCTTCTGCCCTCTTTCTCACCGATGCTCCTCCCCACATTATTTTCTGGGAACATGTTTTTCAAGGAGTCCCAGAGCTCTGCTCAGACACCCTTTCCCACTGACACTTGGAGGAAAGTGTTCCAAGGAGAGAAGAAGGCAGTTCTGAATTGGCATGGGTCCTGCCATACTTGAATCCTTGCCTATGTCATTTGTCTTGTCCACCATACTTGCAAAACCTGACACAGGGGCTAGCACATACTGCGTTTAAATTTTGTTACAGAGAATTTAGAAGGATAGGACAATCCTTTGTCACCAGGATCTCTTGTCTAACTGGAAGTCTTGAGTTCATTCTTGTTGCTGTTAGAGAGCACATTGAGCAGGGGGACATTTAAAAAACACTCAAGTTTATTCTCACAGTTCTGAAAGGTTAGAGGTCTATGCTTGAAGAATCAGCATATTTGGTGTCTGGGAAAGTTTCCTGCTTCTAATTTACAGAGAGAAGTTCTTTCTCTGTTGCTTCCTGTGCACAGGCAGGGGAAGGCAGAGAGAAAGCTCTCTGAGGTCTTTTATGGAAGGGTCTTTTATCTAATTATAACATGACCCTAAAACCTACCTCCCAACACCATCACATTGGGTATTAACATGATTTGGGTCATTCAGATATTTGCAATGGGCACTATGGACATGTTCATACCTGTTATATGGGTATATGGGGCCAGGGAGATCAAAGAACTAGAGCACTGGTTTCATGTGGGATTTGAAGTTCTATCCCTAGGTCTTATGGCCCACTCATACCCCTTCCCCAGTACTGCTAGGAGTGATCCCTGAATAAAAATCCAGGAGTTGTTCCATGAGCACTGCCACTTGTGGTCCCTAAAGAAATAAAAAAAAAAGTATGAACAAGTAAAATCCTACTGTCTATTCTCTGTGGGAGACACAGAAGGTAAGTAATGGTTATGGACAGCTAAAGCATTAACTCTTAGCATTAACTATTAGCAGGTGCCAAAGGAGGCATCAGCAGAAAAGAGCCGAGTTAGCAGAGTAAAACAATGGTAGAAAAGTTAAAGCTCTTGCTTTGCATGCAGCAGACTTGGTTAGATCACCGGCACTGCATATGGTCCCCCAGGACCATCAAAGAGTGCATTTCTGAGCACAGAGAGGAAAGTACTACAGGCATGTCCCCCCAAATACCAAAAAGGCTTACTCAAAATCTGGTCACCTGCCCAAGCCTCACAGTGAGTTTGTGGCAGAAATGAAAGAGGAAAATGCTTCTAGTTCCCAGCACC
Organism: Crocidura indochinensis; assembly: GCA_004027635.1. NCBI lineage: Eukaryota > Metazoa > Chordata > Mammalia > Eulipotyphla > Soricidae > Crocidura > Crocidura indochinensis. Next base: position 4,180 of record PVKC010018858.1, read on the forward strand.
ACATGGGCCAGGGAAATTCCTGTCACCTTCCCCAGCCCTTGAGAAAATGAAGCACTACTCCCTGAGAGGAGGGCAGCTCAGAATGACTAATCAGATCTAAGCTATGAGACCAGAGAATTGTGGGTCTGAAATCTAACTCTTCCCAGAGAGCTCACTGGAAAGGTGTGAGCAAACACTAAGGAAGACCTGCCGGAAGAATCTGGCACGCTTTACTGCCTTGCTACTTTGGGCTCAGTCTGCAAGCCTGTGAAATGGGAGCAATTCATCCCTGAATGTTGTCCCTGCAAGGAGGACTGCAGAGGAGAAAAGGGACACTAGCCTGGGTCCTTGTGCTTGCTGCTCAACAGACAGCGTTCACCGGACAACGCTTGAAAGAAAAAGCCATCTCTTGCAGAAAAGAAGGTTAAATGCAGGTCGGAAGAGAGAGAGCGAGAGCGAGCAGAGATGTCAGAGGCAAGAGAAGGAAGCTTTTCGAGAGTTGAAGAATGACCTTGCTGAGGGGCTCGCCAGGGAGGGGCTGGGGGAGGCGAATGGCTGGTGTTTCGCTGAGCCAGGCTTTCCGGGCCTTGCTACCCAGACCCCCTCGGCCTGGCAAGAGAGCCCTGCGTGTCGGCTGCCAGCGCTCTGAGGCGCCGCGTAATTACTTAGCCGTTTACTAGCATCGCAGACACCCAGGGTGCACTTGAGCCATCAATTAGCTCCTGCTCACGGCCCCCCTGTGAGGCCCGGCAGTATCCGGACTCCCATTTTTCAGCCAAGGAAACTAAGGTGTAAACAGGTTAAGCAACCGACCCAAGGTCACACCTTGAGTCAAGCGGTCACCAGGCGCCCAGGCCGCGTCCTCGCTGACTCCCCCGCCTGTCCTTAGCCCACTGGCCCATGCAGTTGCCCATAAAACCCGCCATTTATATCTCGTCAGAAAGCCAGGTAGTGCACCCGGGACATTAGGAGCTGTACAAAAAGGCCATTCAGCTGATTTCCAAGGCACTGTAGGGTTTTTAAGGAAAACTTTAACCCCTTGCTTTGAAAGGGCAACCAGGGGCAGCATAACCTGTGTTTGCATTTTCTACTGATGTTGGCACTGCTTTGGGCTTTAGGGGTCCAGCTGGCTTTCCTTGCCCTGGCTCCACCGGAGACAGATTATGTATTAGCATCCTCTGGGGACCCCAAGGACCAAGTTTGGGGACTCACCGGGTGGTACAAAGCACAGCTCTCACTTCAGCTTGTTTGAAGTTCAGGACTGTCTATTGATACACTTGAAAATGTATGAAAGTGCTAAATGGGAGCATTTTGTTTGGGAAGAAATCATGCCCACGACTGGAGGTTTCCTCAGAAGTGGTGAGCTGATCAAAGGTGGTGGCAGGGAGGGTGCTTTCTGGGGTCTTTCTGAACCTGTTGTCCACAAAGAGGCATTCAGATTGGGACAGATTTACCCCACCATCTAAAAGGAGACCATTCCCTTTTGGTATGATGTGGAATTCCCTTTTGAGGGATCTGAAAGCTCTATTATCATTTTGTCGGTTTGGGGGCCATATCTGGTGGTACTTAGGGCTTGTCCTGCCTCTGAACTCAGGGATCACTCCTGGGGGGGGGGGGTGCTCAGGAGACCGTAGAGGGTGCCTGTTACAGAGCCTGGGTCAGCCATTTGCAAGGCAAGCACCTTGGTGTATTCTCTTTCTAGCCTCTAATCATGAATTTATATGGAAAAATATCTGAGCGTCCCCGACTCTCAAGTAACCCTATCAAATCATACCAAATGGAAATATGCTACTTCTTGGGGAGGGTCACACCCGGTGACAGGAGTAACCTGGCTCAGGGGTTACTCCTGTCTATATGCTCAGAAATCGCTCCTGGCTTGGGGCACCATATGGGACACCAGGGGATCAAACCACAGTCCGTCCTAGGTTAACACTTGCAAGGCAAACATCCTACAGCTTGCCCCATTGCTCTGGCCCCAGAATACTTTTGAATACTGGGGAATGGTGGGTGGCACAGGGCTGTACCTGGTCCCAAATCAGACACTGACTTGTCTTTTCTCCTCTCTCATTCAGAGCTTCTCTCTCGTCTGGAAACACAATACAGGGTTAAGGTGAGGCATCCATCAGAATCCTCCTCTCCCCTCTGGCTCTACTCAAACAGGAAGGTTCTTCTTAGAACTTCCTAGTTCTCCACCCCTAGTCCTCCCAGCCCAACCAGCCCTTCAGCCCCTCACATTCAAGCACCCCTTGAAGCACCCTCGCATTCTCATGGCACTCTCTGAATACTGCCCATAAGTCCACAAGTCCTGACATGCTCTGCTTGTGTGTATCCAAGTTCTTTCAGGTTTTCACTGGGCTTCCCCCTGCAGTGTTCTGTACAGTGCACTTTATGGCTTCCATGAAGCACTTATAAACCTTAAAACACCTGTATGATCTGATTTGTCTTTCACTAATTGACACTAAGCATGCAGGAAGAAAGCACTGTATGGATTTGAACTAGATCCCTCCCCTATGAAGTGGAAAGGAACTTGAGCATGCCAACCTGGAAAAGTCACACCAGCTCTAAACTGTTGAAACAGCAGATAAGTCATATAACCTCTCTGGACATCATTCCTTTCTGGTAAAAGGGATGACTTAAGTCAGTGGTTTTCCAGCCAAGCATGAAGTCTACCCCAGGGACCTTCAGCTGTGCTGTTGGGGTGAGGGAAGGTTCAGCAGATAGAGTCCCAGGTCCCCAGAGTTAGATTCTCCAACAGTTAATTACACTTTGCTCTTAATTAGTTTACAATTTTAAATTCTGTATAAGATAGCACTTGAATTAAAGATCTGGCAAGTAACAAAATTAGGAAAATGTATGAAATTAGGAAATGTATGAAAGTGCTAAATGGGAGCATTTTGGGTAGAGCAAGGGTATCCTTTAGTGCTCCTTCCCTAATTACATGCTTGCAGCCTCACAGCAGTCTATGTTAAACCTGCATTTCTCTGCATTGCTCAGTCCTAAATCTGGAGCCCACAGAAGTGTCTATTTTCTTGTGACCTTTGAGAATCTCTGGGGATCTCATGCTACCTTGGGTGGAAAAGTTCAGGTTGACAGCAAAGTACCTGGGCTGGTGAAGTTGCTAATTGCAGAGTGCAGTCTAGGTGTGAAGAAATGAGGGACCAGGACCTTGGCCAAACTCCTCTCCAGCCTCCAGCTGCACAATTCTGGTCTGAAGGCACTTTGGGAGATACAGATCCTGACATGCATAGGCACAAGAGCCTTTTTCCAGGAGCACATAGGGCGTGTTCGGGGTGGAGTGAGGGGGGGGGCAGCACAGCCTCTTCCTGGAATGGGGACTCAAGGTGCCACATCTTGGGTATTAGTCACTGCCTGTGCCTCCTGCCATGTCTCATCTGGATCCAACCACATAACCTCACACTCATTTCCAGGGCTCTGCGGATTGAAGGGCCCAGACTAGGGAATTGGATGTGTCTGGATTTAATCCCCAGCTTAGAGTGATGCCAAATGAACAATAAACATTGCAAAGAATCGCTCCTAACTCTCAAGGAAGTTTTAGACTTGGAGTCTTGACTAATTATAAAGGGACTGCCCTGCCCTGTACTTGCCAGCATTGTCCAGATGGAGAATGAGTGTCAACATTGCCTTTGCAAGCAGGCAGTGAGTCATCAAGGCTATGTGCACATTGCCACCCAAGGCAGGGTTTGCCTTTTCTCAGTCATAAGCATTATTTTTATAATATTGGTGCATGATTGGGAGTGGAGTGGAACTGATCATACAATAAATAATTTTAAATAAGGACTTAATAAAGACACTAAGATGTACCTTCAGTGTAAATCGCCTTCCAAAGCAGAAAAGTGGTCTTTGCAGAAACACCTAGGAAGAGTGCATAGGGAGGGAGAGCCAGACGAGGTGTAGTGGGAGATGAGCATTTTCCCTAAGGGAGTGCTCCCCCTTCCCAGGTCCTCATGTAGAATACTAACCTTCTTTTAAGCACTCAGGAGAAAATAAATCAATGTCCTGGAAGCAGCCAGAATCTGCCAGCTTCATAGCAGACAAGAGGACCTGGCTACCATTCAGAAGTCTAGCTATGCACCTCATCTCCAGACATCAACTAGTCCCAAATCTTCTGGCCTCCTCCCAGCAGCTGATGAAGTTACTCCAAGAAGTCCTCTTGAAGATTCCTGAGCCTTTTACATTGCTTGTGAGGGGAGGTATCAGGCTGGGTTCATGGTCTGTCTATGTCCTCATTTGTGGCCCAGTCCTGGTGCCCACAGAACTGCACCCACAGAGCCCTGGGATGGGCCCAGTTGACCTTTCCCAGGCCCTTTTTTTTGAAAAGGCATTTGTCATCTTTACTAATCTTTTTCAGGAGTCATGTGGCATGCCAAAATCATGTCACCTTAATTTTGTGAGGTTTCTAGTCCAAAGGTCAAAGAAGGACAGTAGCAGAGCAATGCCACATAAAGCTCCTGCAGAGGAGGGTGAGGCACTGAAGGAACCAAGAAAGACAACCTGGACTTCTAATACTGTCCAGGGACAGGCCACTCCAGTAAAGTGGGAAAAGAGGCACCTTCCTTTCTTGAGCTGCTGGTATATGCACAAAGAAGAAAGAACAAAGATGAGTTTTCCAAAGAAAATTGTATTTTACTATTTACATTTAAGAAATTAACACTTTTAATACAATCTTACCAATATAATGCATTGTATTGAGTATGCTTTTCAATGAATTTACAAGATTTATTTTAAAAATGATTTATCAAGGATAAAGATAGCACAATGGTAGGGCATTTGCCTTGCAAGCAACCGACCCAGAACTGGCATTGGTTCAAATCCTGGCGTCCCATATGATCCCTTGTGCCTGCCAGAAATGATTTCTGAGCAGAGAGCCATGAGTAACCCCTGAGCACTGCTGGGTGTGACCCTAAAACAAAAATAAAATGATTTATCAATTGATAGACCACTATATTCAGCATAATTTGAGATGCAAGGCAAAAATTGTATAACGAATCTTTCTCCTACATCTGTCAATACAGTTTTATGGCTACATGAGTAAATTCATAGATAATATCAGTGTCAGAAGATAAGACCGCCCCACAGGTCTGGGAGAAGAGAAGGAAGGACACACTGGCTGATGGTAGGGTGGGAGGTTCAAGGAGAATGTACAATGAGGTCAAAAGGACTCAAGTTGGGGTTAGCTCCCTCATTCCCACCAGTTCCCAACACTCTTTCTCACATCTCTTCCCCTTATCTCCAAGTGGCTTTTCAGTTAGTTTACAACAAATGGGAATCCAATGTGTGTACTCTTTAGTGATCACCATATACCCTTAGCTCAGATCTGAAAAGAATTCTAATGAATGTTCAAGTCTGACCCTGCCCCATTCAAACAATGCAATTTTATCCTTTTCTTGGGGGAAGAGGGATCTAGTGACTTGGGTTGACAGAATTAAATAGATTAGAACTAAGTCCTCTGGAATGAGAGAAAACAGGTCCAGTCCAGTTTTTTGTTTTGGGGCCACACCTGGTGATGCTCAGGGGTTACTCCTGGATATGTGCTCAGAAAGCACTCCTGGCTTAGGAGACCATATGGGACACCAGGGATCAAACCCATGTCCATCCTGGGTCATCCACATGCAAGGCAAACACCCTACCACTGTGCTATCGCTCCAGCCTAGCCTCTGTCTTATTAAGTATTTTTCTGGCCCTCTGCACAACACAACTTGATTCTGCCTCACACCCTCTTCAACTTTCTGCTCCTGAATCTCACATAACACAAGCTCCATTCTCATGACTAAACTTTTCTGGCCTTTTCTTATTTGTTCACAGGGAAGCTTGTCTCCCTCTCAGAAATATGCTCCTCTTACCTCTGAGAACAGATGTGGGTCAAATGTTCAGTTGGTCCTCTTTCCCACCTTAAACTAAGTCCTTTTCTCTTCTGTGAAATCTTCCTGCTCTGAGTCTCCTGTGATCAGTCATTTCCACCCTCTGTCAGGCCACTGGCAGCCCTGATTTCATGGAATTCAGTGACTGCTTGTCTACCATCCTGTCTTAATTCTTAGTGCTTTCAATATCTACCTACTCCCTGGCATCTCAGTTCCTACATTGCTCTACCCCAGCAATCTTGTTCCCCATCTTGCTTTGGCCTCATACTGAGATTAGATTCATTCCCACACTCTATTTCTCCATCTCAGCCGCAGCTGCCCTTGAGAAGTGACCTATTTTCACCATTTATTTTCAGCTCACTCCAAGGGTCTGAAGTATTCGGCTTTCAATCATAGATTCTACACTATCTGTAGCTTCTTTGTGACTTCACTGCCCTCGGAAGCTCAACTAAGATCTGGTGACTTATTACTGAAGTATTCCCCACATTCCCTTCTTCACAATCTTGTGTCTTTCTGCCCTCTCTAGATTCACCTTACAAAATCCCAACAGTGGTTAATCCAGTTTTCCACCACTTTTGTTCCTGTACTATGTAAGTAGCCAGGATGGTCCTCATTTTATGGCAGATGCTTAAACCTCAACTAGGATGCTAGTCTTCAACTACCTGTCCACAACTATTTCTGAGTAGGAAGGTTGAACATTATTGCTCCAGGGCCTATGTTACTACTACCAGTTCATGGACTCGACTGATACTGGCCCACAAATCCAAAAAGATTGAAGAACACTGAACTAGACAATTCCTATTATAGTTCTTTAATTTGTCCCTTCCATATTTCACATCTATTGTCTTTTTGAACTTCAAAAACAGCTGCATTTCCAGTTTCCTTTAAAAAGGGATATGTGAGATTCACTTTCAAGCATCTGTGATCCTGCACCATAAGAATGAATTAAATACATACAAATGAAACAAATGCATGAGCAATACTTATGTCAACTATGTATAACTCATTCTGAGGTTTTCTGCTGCATTCTTTTTTAAGAATTTTTTGTCTCCGCCCCCGCCCCTCCTCTGCCCCTCTTTTCTAAGGATTTTTTCATAGTGATCTCAACCCTCTGCATATTTTCACAGCCAGCTAGTAAACTATAGTCCACCATTTGACAAACAGATGTACGACACTGATAGTGTGTTTTTGTGAGATTTTTTTTTTGTTTGTTCACTGATACAGGATTTGTAATTGTGGACAAGATAGTAAAAACATGTTATAGCTTGTCCTGAATGAGCTCAAAGGCAAAGTAAGAAGAGGAGGGTTGTGTCTCCTCCCCAAACCACAGGGAGCATACACCCAGAACTGCCCTCCAAAGCAGTGGTGTCACAAACACAAATGGCAAATGACATAAAAAAGTGACACGTTGCAGCAGAGAAAATGAGCCAGCCTATTCAAAGTGGCCCGAAGACTTGGATCTGATATTCATTGGAGGATGGCAGAATTGTTTGAGTTGGAGATGAGCCAGGTGTGCATAAGGCAGTAGGGGGGGAGGTACATGGGAAAGTCACTTCCCATATCATTTGTCTGGTCAATCAAGCTGCTGGTTATCCTATACCAGGGGTGGCGAACACGTGGCTCTCGAGCGGCATGCGGCTCCCGGCCAAAATGAATGCGGCTCTTTGCCTCTTATGATTTTGTATACTGTGGCTCTTTGCCAAGTTTGGATTTTGTTCTGCTGCTTCTGAGGAGGGTCCTCCGAGGAGAGATCTCCGAGCACGGAGTCCTGCCCCTAGGCCGCGTCATCCTGTCTCCCATCCCTCGGAAACCACTGCATGGGCCAGCTAGCGGGGGACCCATGTGCCACATGTTGGGTCCCATCTTGCCCTTAGTTCTTAGTGTGGAGGATGCAGCACACCCTCACCATCACTGCAGGATTTTGACCCTCACTCAAAATGGCAAAATGCAATATGTGTTTAATAGATTATTGCTAAAATTAGATGCTTCTGTGTGAGTGTTTGTCTGTTTGGGCAGGTCACTGCGTGGTGTGGCTCTCTGACTCTCACAGTTTAAAGTTTTGGCTCTTTGTGTCGAACACAAACAGCCCTGTCCTACACGTTGCTGTGTGTGCTGGGTGACTTGGCTTGCCCTCTCAGTGCCTGGGTTTCTGCAGCTATTTATGTAAGTCTAGTGTATGAGGATTCTGAATGTTGGGAACTTTTAATGATGCAATAGAGACAGGAGCCACAGTCTCATCTGGCAATAGTTACTATTACTAGGTTTAGTAGCCTTTGAGCACACAGGCCCATTATTGCCCAATCTCACTTTGTTAGGAAAAGTCAAACGTCGAGGATTTGAATAATCATTTTTCCGATTTGAAAGCATTCACTTTTTTTTTAGGCATTGTGCTGGTTAAGCAAAATAAGTCTGCTGCCGGATGGGCCCACATCTGCTCTGCTGTCTTCGGTTTCATGCTGGCCTCCCTCAGGGGGTTTAATTGGGAGCCCCCACCTTTCTTGCTTGCCACTCTCCTGCATGTCTGGAGGACAAAGGAAACCCACAAGGATGGATGGTGATCAGGAAGAAAGAGAGAGAGAGAAGGAGAGAGAGACAGAGAGAGAGAGAGAAGTTCTCAAATCACAACACAACATGGATCAGCTTGCCCAAGTGATATATTGAGTTCGTTTTTGCAGGTAATTGTTTAAATGTTATAGCGGCTTTAACATGTCGTCTGTTAAAACATATTGGTGAGGCAGCCATTCCAAACTTGTAATGTGGGTAATATTTAGATGATTTACTAGGTGAGCTGCAGTTTCTGATTCAATCAGAGTTGCATTTGATTCAATAGGTGATGCATCTCGCCTGTCCGGCTGGGACTCCATCGGATCCAGAGGTGATAGGTTTGATTCAAAGGCTGATGTACCTAATTTAGAAGGTGATGGATCTAGCTCATGTTGAAGGATTCCAAATCTCCCACACTGGGTATTTGCTTCAGTGTATGATATATGAGCTTTAATCATAAGACACACTTTAGGGATGAGGAGGGCAAAGCCTCCTCCTGCTGCCCAAACAGTTTGCTTCCTGCACAGCCCATTTCAGCCTCTAGGACAGAGTTGCAAGGCAGGAGTACAACTCAAGTCCCTCAAGGAATCTGAGTACCTCATGTCCTGTTACTAGCATTCTACATGTTTTAGTATCTAGATGTCCAGAAGCCATTGTGCAGGATGGAGGAAGAGGTTTTCAGGGCCACTAATTAGAAGATACTCATCCAGGGACTAGAGTGGTAGTAGAGCAGGTGTGATTTTTGCCTTACACATGGCTAACTGTAAATTAATCTCCAGTCCCATACATAGCCTCCTGAGCACCAGTAAGAGTGATTCCTGAGCATGGAGCAAGCCCTGATCACCACCAGGTATGGTTCAAAAATAAACCCAATGCCTGAACCAAACTAAACCAAGAGATGATTGTCCAGCACAGGTTTACTCTTGTCTTCCTGAGGTTCCTTAAGCCATGCCTGACACTTAGTGACAGAGTAAAATAACCTGGTAGACTTGCAAGTATCTATCTATACAAAAGGGGAGATATTCCTGTTTCCAAACTGGTGAAACAGAATCAACCACCAAGTCCTCTTCCTTCTCTCTCCTAAAGTGACCAGCCTCCTTCCATCCTGCAAGCAGACATATTCCTAATTGCATTCTCAACTCTTCCTAGAATGTTCTTCTCCTTTATCAGAGTAGCAGAAAACTGAGCACACTATCCAGATCACTATCTACCTCTCCCCTCTTCCCCACAAGAACCCTCAGCCTAGCCTCCACACCACTGTCCACCAGGGTTTGAAAGAGTTCCCTCTCTCATGGCTTCCTTGATGACAAGACTGCACTTGTGTCATCCACGGTCAGGGAGGTAACCCCAGACCTGGTTCAGCACTGGCCACCATGGGGAATGGGACTAAATTTTGTGGAGATAAGATTAATTCATTTCTCCAGGGTTACACCTATTTAGCATTTTTGTTTGTTCGAGTTTTGGGTCCACTCTCAGTGACTCTCAGTGGTTACTCCTTGCTATGCACTCAGAAATCACTCCTGGCTTGGGGAACCATATGGGACACAGGAGATCAAATCGAGTTCTGTCCTAGATCAGTCGCGTGCAAGGCAAATGCCCTACTACTACTCTATCTCTCCGGCCCTATTTAGCATTCATTTTATTTTATCTTATTCTATTTTAGTTACACTGGCGGCGCTCAGGGTTTACTCCTGGCTCTGTGCTCAGAAGTCGCTCCTGGCAGGCTTGGGGGACCATATGGAATTCCAGAATTCGATCCTGTTTTGGCTGCTTGCAAGGCAAATGCCTTACCACTATGTTATCGCTCTGGCTCCTTTGCATTCTTTTTAAAGCTGGTCTCTTAAACCCAGAAACCAAGCTCTAAACTGTCACGTGAGATCTGATCTGGGTTTTCAGACTATTCCTTTTACCTGGAGTTGGGGAAGGACACTCGGGGACACACATCCAGGGGGTGAGACAGAAGGGCTCTTCTGGTAGACTTAGGTGCAGGAGGGAAAGGGGCTACTGAAGGAAAGTTCTGGAGGTGTTAGATCTCACCTTAAGGAAAAGAGATGAATAAAATTGGAGTCAGTAGGTTTAATGCTTCTGAGTTGCTTCATGAATTGCAGCTGCTCCTCATGTGGATCCTTTTGTGTCAAAGATCCAGTGGATATGTGATGACCAGTATCCCAATGAGAGGACCAAGGCTGACCCTATACACAGGAGGAGGCAGGACTCCTCTTCAGGCAGACACCAGTCAACTGAGTACCGTCCTGAACAGAGAAGCTCCAGGAAGTCCTGGGGGCTTCAGGACAGTGGAGAGGGCCTTATTCCCCATTCCTGACTCATCAAGATCTGAATTCTCACCCCCATCCCTATCACTGTCTTACATATGCAGAACTCAGGGACCACCCTTCAAATGAGGGGTCCCTGGTAAGATGCTATCTGAACTCAGAATTCAGATATCTGAAAACACCCTTGGCTATTTTCATCCTGGCCATTCCAGATCTGTTAGAGCCCATTGAGGGGAAAATAAGGTTTCCTTCCTGCACTTTTCTCACTATCCCCATCATTATACCTCTGTTCCTTGAGACAGGGTTCAGGACACTGTATTTGAACAAACCCTTCATGAAATCATCTCACCTCATATGTGTGCTGTGCCTGGCAGAGGTCTGGGTCTGGTGTCAGTGACTCGTTCATCCCAAAGAACACTGACCTTTGTCTCTTCTCTAGAATTCCACAAATGCAAATCTGCTGGTACTGGGAAGACTCTGAGTAGAGGGAGATATAGAAAGCACAGCAGACAGTGGACAGGGGTCTTTCTGTGGTCAGCAGTGAGTGTACACAAGCCCAGGGGTTCAGGGAGACTATAACAGACTCTCTTGACCAGGAATACCTGGTGACATGATGGATCCATCCACATTCCTATTTGTAACAGACCACATGGCTTGTAATTATCTCTACACTTCAGAGAGAGATACTGGAACTAAGGCTGGAAGAAGTTCATGGGCTTATGTGTGGTTTAAGTAGAAAGTCTTAGAGGAATCAAGGAGGGGAGGGGATGCTACCTGTCCTCCCTCACACTCATCTGAAAATGTCTATGCACATTCCTCCAATCTTACTCTCTGGAGCCATCCATGTGTCCAGTGGCAGACAGGCTAATATCACACCCAAGAAGAAGCCAGTCCCAGAATAAGATTAGCAACAGGCCTGACATAGCCAACCTCACTGGGGCTTTTGCCCAGCCAACATCTACTTCTTCTCTGTGTCTTCTGTCTCTTCTCTCAAACCTGATTTTTGCAGTCAGACATTTTCTTGGGTTGCCATCACCAGTGTGTGAATGTGTGTATATGTGAGTGTGTCTGATGGGGGAGGGCAGGGGTGGACATCTTCAAACATGGACACAGGAAGAGCTCAACCTTGCAAATAGTTTTAAAATGGACCACCAGGATCCTACTTAGCTGACTCAGGGTCCTGGCTCAGCTCTCAGCCCCCCTAGAGGCATCTCCCTGGTTTTACCCTCCTACTTACCCCCCACCCCCCAGGCCAGCTGTGTCTACCACCACACCCACACTGAAGCCCTGACCACACGGGAGAGGCTGCTCACCCAAATTCCTTGTCACACCCTTTCCCACGCAGGGAAGGGCAGGAGGTAGGAATGGTGGCAGCAGGACTTGTGGGAACTGAGTCACCTCTGACCTCAGAATTCAGTCACTGCACCCCTCCACTATGCATCCCCATTGACCAAACCCCTGGGAGCAGATCAAGAAGTTCACATGAGACTTGCATTTATTCTAGTCTAAGATGAAACCTCAAGTCTGAGAGCAGTAATGCACCCACATGCCAGAAAGGGTATGCAGACCTTCCTAAGAGGTGACCTTAAAAAAACCCTCACTCTGAAGTTGGTGCCCCTGGGGATACAGGGAGAGTTTCCCAAGAATACAGAAGTGCAGACACCTTCAAGACATTCAGTTGATCTCTTGCCCTGAGGCATTCTTTCCTGTAGCCAAGAAGCCCCAGTGCACATTGGCAGCTTCCAGTCTTCCCACAAAGGAAAGGCTTTGTCTGCTTTCAACGTGGCTATGTTGTGTCTCCCAAGGATTTAAATCCTTACATCCACAAATACCAGGTGGTACAAATGATCCAATGCAAATCCAAGAACAGGAGAGTTCTAAAGACCTACCTAACTATCTTGGGATAGAAATGTGGTACTTTGAGAGGCCAAAGCTAAGGTACAGTTAATAAGTCACTTTGTTTGCATGTGACCACCCAGGTCCAATTACCAGCACTATGTATTGTTCCCAAGGACTGCTAGAAGGGCTAGAAGTATTCCCTGAGTTCAGAGCTAGGAATAGGCCCTGACCACCAACAGGTATGACCCCAAACCAAACCAAACCAAAAGAATGTGGTACTCTGAGTACACATCAACATAGATTAAGGTTAAAAAGTAAAACTAAAATATCATTTAAAAATATTTGCCAAAAGATCAAGCTTAGCTTTCTTATTTTTCCAAATCACTTGATATGATTTATTTACATAAGTTGTATGACCCAAATCTGTACATCAAAGTCATGATGATCAATCTTAAAAGCAAAAGCATCATATTCAACATAATGTAAAATTCAACCTTTGCAACTTTTTAACTCATGATGAAAACTTTTAGTTATAAATCTTATATGCTTAATAATTAAAGCCTACCTAATCACTGAACAAGAATAGTAATTTAATTTTTAAGGAAAAAGAACTTAAAATACTTAAAAATATATTAGAACATTGCCAAAAGAAAAATTTCTTTGATGACCTTTAGCTTAGCTCATCCCCTTTTCTAAGACATAGTAAATGGATAAGATGGAGATTGATGAGAGAGAGCATTACCTGTGAGTCTGCTCTGACTTCACCCTAGGGCAGAAAGAAAACAGAAAGGGGGTTATCTGGGGAATCCTACTCCCAAGTTCCAACTAGGCTAGGAGCTCCATAAAAAGAGAAGGTCTTTAGCTCTGTCCAGTTGTGCTATCTGGAATGCTCTCAAATCATGTTTCCTTAGTAATAGAGCCTTTCTGAGTTTCTGACATGCAGCCTGGACCAAGAAGTCTTTCTTTGCACTACTTCTGTTTGTCTGTGGATTCTAAAGGTTGAGGGACTGCAGAGGAAGTAGGTGCAGGAGAAAGACTAGGGCACAGTGAATAGATGCTGCTGCCCCAGAGGCAGACAAGGATGAGGGTCATTTTTGTGGGCAAGCCATGTAGAGCTGGAAAAGTGTCAATTTGCCTGTAGAAGGTCTCTAGGCTGGGAGGGGTCCTCCAGGGGTAAGACAAGCCATATAATGAGATGAGAGTGGCCCACAGATTTAAGAGTTTGGGAGGCACAGTTCAGAGCTGAGAAGGTAGCTCTTCATGCCAAGTAATGTCAGGGGGGCCATGGGGAGCAGTGCGGGATCCACAAGAAAATAAGACAGTATTTGTATTAATGTCCCAAGTTGCAGTAAGCTAAATCAGTAGGATTCTCCTTGTGCTGTGATCCCCAGGGACCAGATACCTCACCATATATAGAAAAGGAGAAAGAAAGCAAAACTCATAAAGATGTTAACCATAGTCATTTTCCCTAATTCAGGGTTACTTGGGTACCTGAGAAAAGAAGCAATTAAATGTAACTTATGGATAAAACCACATTGTACTAAGTTTTCATAGGGGTCACTCCTGGCAAAGCTCAGGGATCACTTCCAGAAGTGCTCAGGGACCACCAGGACTACAACAAGATGTGTCAGGGATCAAACTCAGGGCCTTGCACACACTAGGTACATACTCTGTGTCTTAATTTATTGCTCTCCCCCACTGGGATGGGCACATCCCCACAGTAGAAGATATTTAATAGCCTCAAAAATGAAAATAAAATCTATGCAAGCAAGCTAAGGGGCTAGGAAGAGGAAGGAAGGGGATTGATAAACCTGCAACAGTTTTAATAACAGATCCACAGGAAGGGGCCCATGACACAGTGGACCAGAAGGGGCAGCTCATGGCTGGGCTCCAGAGAGAGCACTGGTGGAGACCGCCCATCTGGGTGATCCTAGCCAAAGAAAAAAGCAGGAGAGGCAATCATTATGAGGGGAGGGGACGCTGTGGCAGCAAGAAAAGGGTCTACCCCAAAGCACAATAGTCACCAAACAGTTCAGAGGTGCTAAGCAAGATCTGCCTGAGAGAGCTCTGACCTCCAGTAAGGTCCCATTTAGTAAAGAGATAGCCCTAAGTTCAGGGATCAGGAGACACAATGACATCTGCCTGGAGTGTGTTACAACTTGTTACAAGAATTCTGAAGAGAGACAGTTCCCCTAGGCTGAGATGATTGATTAGGAGCCTTCTGGCCTCACTGGCCTGCAAGCTCCTTGACTTTGTTCAGCCCAGACTGTGCTTCAAGGCAGTCAAGTAGCAGCTGGTACAGTCTGGAGCCTCAGGCAACAGCCTCTGGCCACCAGCTGGGCTCCACATCCAAGGTGGGTCTGAGATGGGGTGTAGGCAGAGCTCCTCAACATGTACCTTCAGCAAGCCCTGCCACATCAATTCTCTCACCCTCCTTCAAAGCTTCAGAATCAGGACATGCACAGAAACACACATTGCCATGTGCATGGCCCCTCCCACCTGTCAACCTTACAATAAAGGAATGGGGGTGAGGAGAGCACACATGTGAACTACAGGTGAGACTTGCTTTTTAACTCCTAGGTCTTTGGGAAGAAACAGAGTCAAGCACAAACAAATAGAATCTAGAGCATCAGCTCTCACTTCCCAGGCAATGGCCAAAGATAAAACACACACACACACACACACACACACACACACACACACACACACACACACCAA
>PVKC010018859.1:6112-19508 GCA_004027635.1 Crocidura indochinensis
GAGTGAAGTTAGTCAGAGGGAAAAGGACAAATACTAGATGACCTAACTAATATGTGGTATATACAGAAAACAGGTAAAGGAATAGTTAGTATTTTATGACAATAATCCCTTGTACTTTGAGTACAAAATAGAGGCTATTAATTAAACAGGAGGAGAAGATGGAGGTAAAATAGAAACTGACCCCATAATAGTGGTAAAGAGTCTTTGGGAATCTAATGGTGAAGGGACAGTAATTTTATGC
Organism: Crocidura indochinensis; assembly: GCA_004027635.1. Taxonomy (NCBI): domain Eukaryota; kingdom Metazoa; phylum Chordata; class Mammalia; order Eulipotyphla; family Soricidae; genus Crocidura; species Crocidura indochinensis. The sequence goes on from PVKC010018859.1 coordinate 6,354, forward strand.
ACCATAAGCATGAAGGAAAACACTATTGTAACCATGTCATATAAATTATAACTAAAATAATGAAAATACATATCCTTCTAAATATTGAATCTGATAAAACCAAAACAATGTTTTACTATTATTATATAAATTATGTTTTTAGTTTTAAAGTACTAGGCAATAGACAATTATCCTTGACATACTGCCAAGAATTAAAAATTCAGAATGTGAAAGAATGAAATTAATTTGACAGAGATTTTCTAAAAAATTTTGTAGACTTTTCTCCATCCCTAAGAACAGAATATTTGCATGATATATTCTAGATATGGCACCTTTTGAGCTACTTGACAATGCTGCTCTTTTAATGGCGTAGGTCTTCAAACATCTTTCAAACATATCATCCCAGAGTTCTACAATTCCATCTTTTCCACCTGTTACAAAACCCTGCAAAGGCACATATGCAAAGGATTATATACACATCAAAATAACCTAATAGGACCCCCTTTTAATAAGCAGCTTTATGTGATGTATTCCTAGGTATGGGTGACTATAAATCTGCTTATAACATTATTTTATTTTCTGGAAACATTTATCTCCTACATATCTAGCAAGATTAAACATAATTTCATTGTTCATTGAATTTTTCTCAAGTGACTAGTTGGCACTTAGCACCTTGAATTTTGGATAGTCATTTCTGTGTTCCAACTTCCAAGAGTGGATTTCTGTACCATAATACCAGCTTCAAAGTCTGGCAGATTATATTACCACAAATACACCATCTAGATCAGTGGTCCTCAAACTATGGCCCACGTATTTGTTCCCATTTTGTTTCTTCACCTCAAAATAAGATATATGCAGTGTGCATAGGAATTTGTTCATAGTTTTTGTTTTTACTATAGTCCGGCCTCCAACGATCTGAGGGACACTGAACTGGCCCCCTGTTTAAAAAGTTTGAGGACCCCTGATCTAGATGAATCAGAATTCTTACAATTTAAAAGAATTATTAAGTACTTAGTAGTTGCTGCCAACAGATAACACCATATCGGTAAGAAATTTCAGTACTTTTATTACAAAATTACCCTACTATTTTGTTCAATAGACTTCAATTTCCACAATAACAAAAATCCAGATTTTTACTAAACCTGGAAAGTAAAAACAACATATTGGATTAAATAAATCAACAGTGTTTTTTATTCCTGTGCTAAAATTGTGATTTTTTTTAATTTTACTAATTTTCCTTTCTGGGAACCTATCCAATGTACCAACTGTTCTAACAAAAGCTTACAAATTACTTAGTAATTCACTCCATTAAAAAACAAATTTTAATTTTCAATGAAGTTCACAAGGGAATAATATTTTATATTTATAATATAAGATAACCTTATACTCTTTTTCTTTTGGGGGAGCTTCCAAAGTAGTGCTTGGTGACCTAGGTTTATTCCTGGTACTTCTGAGACAATAGTCATTTGATTCAATGCTAGGGCCTGAAAATGTGGTACTGGTTTCTATCAGTGTCAGTTCAGACTACTGAGGGACCCCCATCCAAAATCTAGGTTGTGCTCATGGGAGACATACATCATTATTCCTATACAATTATGTATATAATTATGTATAAATATAAAATGTATATAATTATGTATATAATTTCTATATATATTCCCAGTCTTATTCTTATAGATTTTATAGTCAGAAAAATATAATCTGTATGTTAATCTTAAATCCAATTATTATATTGTGATATACTTATCATTTCTACTTATGCATCAGCATAAATTATCCAGGAACCGAAAACATTTAAACAAGTTATGTAATCTTAGCTTCTAGGTTAACAAAAATTTGCATACTACTTTAATTTTTTCCAATATTTGTGTTTTAATTTTAAAAACAAATTTGTCAGTAAAAATCAGCTGATTTGGGGCCAGGTGGTGGCGCTGGAGGTAAGGTGCCTGCGCTAACCTAGGACGGACCGCGGTTCGATCCCCTGGTTCCCCATATGGTCCCCCGTGCCTGCCAGGAGCGACTTCTGAGTGAATAGCCAGGAGTAACCCCTGAGCGTGACCGGGTGTGGCCCAAAAACCAAAAAAAAAAAAAAAATCAGCTGATTTATTGAAATAACCATTTTAGTTGCGAATCTAAAAAGATCCTACTTGTGTAGGGAGATCTGAATTTGTACTGAAGAATAAGCAAGGTTGGCTAAGTTGGTATTATTAGGTGACAAAAACTGGAGGTTAGAGATCTTAGATTAACTGATACCAGTCAACTAGCCATAAGTGAAAAGTCGACATCTGGGGAGCAATTGACTGAACAAAGTGTTTCAAGGAACATGAAAAACCAGGTAAGTAGCTGGATGAGCTGGACAAAGATAAGGTAAACTTGAGAAGAAAAGTAGCCAGTGTGATAGCTCATTTTATGTGTTAACTTGGATGGCCACAAGCCTCTCAGACTAAGTACTGTTTCTCTGTATGCCTGTGAAAGTTAATCCAAATGAGATTAACATTCAAACTGGTAGACAAAGTAGTTCTTTTGTAGTCCATGGTCCACACAAGGTCCACACATAGTCCACGCAAGGCAAATGGCTACCGTTCGGCTACATCCCTGCCTCATATCATCCAAACCTTTGGCAATAAAAGCCAGACAAAAAAAATCATCCTTTTTTTCCTATTTCATGACTCAATTAGGTCATCTCATGTTTCCTAGTCCTTAGACTATGATTTACTTCCTGATTTCTAGGCTTTGGATGCAGACTGAATTATTTATTATACCTCCCTGGGTTTCCAGATTGCTTTGTGGAACTCCTCAGCCTCCATAAACTCATGAATCAATCCCTATTATTAATCTCCCTTTAAAAATATTAAGTACATGTATATGTACAGGTATATACAAATGTATGTTTCAGTGGTTTGATTTATTTGGAGAATTCCAATATTAGCCAATGAAGAGATGTCACTCTTAGGCCCAGAGAGTAGAGGGATAGATAAGGCACTTGCCTTGCATGCAACCCTGTTTCTATAGTTGGCATTGCATATGGTCCCTTTGAGCTATTAGCACTTTTGAAGGTATTCTTAAGGAAAGTAAGAAAAAGCAAGTGTGAAAAAGAAAAAGTACATATAAACAATTATAAATGAAAAATATATTGCCAATCCCCTTGACTGGAGGTTCACAACAGCCATTTGTGTATTGAAATAGTCTTAAATCACTGATATACATACTTATTCTTGGTATAGACCAGGGTCCTCAAACTGTGGCCTATCAAAGACATTTTTCCAGCCTGCTGGGTGTTTTTGCCCCACTGCCTGTCCTGCTTAGCAGATGACTCATCCTGGGCCCACAACACATGTGTGGGATGTGTATCATATTCTCGATCCTCCTCTTTGTCTCTTGATTCCTTTCAGTCTCGAGCAGTGATCCCAGACTATGGTCCGCCAAAAGCAGGCCAAGAGTTAAGTTTGGTAAGTTTGTAGATTTAGCTTTACTTGTTCTTCATTTTAAAGATTGTAATTGTTCCCATTTTATTGTACTTCAAAATAAGATATATGCAGGGTACATAGGAATTCGTTCATATTTTTTAAAATTCTAGTATGGTCCTCTAACAGTCTGAGGAACAGTGAACTGGCTCCTTGTTTAAAAAGTTTGAGGGACCCCAATAAGCCTTTCTAAAACTAGCATAACTTAAGAAAACTGATGAAAGAAATTGTACAACAAAACAAAACTATACCTTATCCAATGCATACATAGCAAATACAGGCCCATCATGAGCTTTCACTGTCTTCATCAGGATAATGTCCTTCCAAATAAAAACATCTCCAGTAGCTGCACCTGAGAATACTAAATCTTCCATCCGTCCATAAGAAACACACATCATTGTTTCCAATTTTCCAACGCTTCCAAAAATTCCTCTTTTACATGTAAAACCCCCACCTGAAGCATACCAAGAATATTTGTTACTCTTTTAAAAATTGGTACCTTTTATGACCATGTAGAATGTTTAACACCTTTGATGAAAAGCCTAGTATAACTACAATCATGTTTATACTCATGGTGCTTAAATACATTATTTAAAAAAAAATAAAGATACTACTTACCCCAAGTTGAAAAAAAAAGAGAAAAGACATTGTCCTCTTAAAATTATCATTAAAATGTGTACATTTTACAGAAGACCATAGGATGATTCCCATGGTACCAATTCCTCTGAAACTTAACTGTTAAATACCAAGAATATGATAAAAAAAAAAGAACCATTATAAAAAAAGAAAAGCCTAATATATCTATATTGCATAAAAATAAAATTGTGGGCAGGTGAAACAGTACTACAGTATTTGCCTTGAAGATGGCTGACCTATGTTAGAACCCCAGAATCCCATATGGTCCCCAGAACACTGAAAGGAGTAATTCTTGAGTGCAGAGCCAAGAGTAACCCCTGAGAACTGCTTGGTGTGGTTATAAAGCAAAAAATTGCATAATAATAGAAAAGCTACAAAATTATTATAGATGTTTAAAATTTAATTATTGAATCCCTACTTTGTGGTCAATGTTGGAATGTAAATTATTACAAAGAGAATTACTATCTTTAGGTAACTTAGGGTCTAGGTAGACAGATATGGTATCCTGTTTTATAAGACGTATGTCTAACAGCAAGTCCTGTGCTAGCCAAAGAAGGAATGGGCAGTACCTGGAGGAACTAGAAGCTCATGAAAAACGCTGACAAAAATAATGAAAGAAAAAAAAAAACCAACAGTAGGTGCTCATATAAAATGCAAATATGCTTTTTCTCAGTTTTTTTTTTTGGTGGGGGGGTTACACCCGGCAGTGCTCAGGGGTTACTCCTGGCTCTACGCTCAGAAATTGCTCCCGGCAGGCTCAGGGGACCATATGGGATGCTGGGATTCGAACTACCAACCTCCTGCATGCAAGACAAACGCTTTACTTCCATGCTATCTCTCTGGCCCCTTTTCTCTGTTTTTTATATAGCAAATTTGGGTAAAAAAAAAAAAACATGGTCAGTGTATAGGAAAAGATGGGCTGATTAAAGTATTAACATTCCCATGTATTTTCTGACTTCTTCCAAGCAAATGCATATAGTTTTCTAGACTGTGATATTATCCTTTATAATTGAAAGCACTGGAATATTAATCTTTGAATGTTTTGTTCAGTGTAAGATAGGGTAAGATAGGACTTGGTACCAAAACTCACACTATGAACTCAGAAACAATCTCAATAAAGGGTGTTGACTTCTTAGTGGGAAAAATAAGATATACTTGTATTTTTGTACATATTGATCCAGTCTCATTCACAATATTGAAATCCACAAGAACTTATTCTGACTACTACTGTGTCTAGAGTCACAGTTTAATTCATATGCTAAATTCAGTGATAAATTATTTTTAAAAATTCAACATTTTATTAAACCAAAATATTTTGTTTTCTGTTTAAGAATCTAACATAATCATTCCTTTCGGAATAGAAGACTCTACTAAAATAATTATTTTCACAGGGAAACATCTTCTAATATTTCCTAGACCTCATTAATATGAACAGCATTATTATATTATTATATACAGCAGATATTCTATGTCTCAAGGCTTAGAATCAAGCAGTTCAAAGTGAATATGATAGAGAATATCTTCTAGGCAAATTTTAATTTTGAATTGCTAACAGGTTAAGTAATGGTGGTAGTGTTTTTTTTGGGGGGGTGGGGGTATCACACCTGGCAGCACTCAGGGTAACTCCTGGCTCTATGCTCAGAAATCGCTCCTGGCAGGCTTGGGGGTCTATATGTGATGCTGGGATTTGAACCACCGTCCTTCTGCATGCAAGGCAAACGCCTTACTTCCATGCTATCTCTCTGGCCCCAATGGTGGTAGTATTTTTAAATTAAATAAAGTTCTCATGATAAATCTGAAAAACAGTACCTGCTTGTTGCCAGAATTTGATGTGTTTCATCCCAACTGTAACCAGTTTGTCAACATGGTGTGGGTTACATTTCACCACAAAGATCTTATCTTTATGTGCTCTATAAAAGAAAAATGAAAAATATTCTAGTGTGACAGGTCTTATAAAAATCATGCATTAGTTGAACTTTCATTAAGCACATAAGACAACTAAATGAGATTTAAGTGCACATGGAACCTACATTGAAATCTGAGTTTTGGCTTTCCTCTGCATGTTTCAACCACAAAATGTTTTTAATTAAATCAAATTGCATTTAACTATTTTTAGCATATTATGTTTTATTTGTTTGTTTGTATTTTTGTTCGTTTGTTTTAGTCACACCCAGTAGTCTTAGGGGCTACCCCTGGCTCTACTCTCAGAAATCGCTCCTGGCAGGCTCAGGGGACCATATATGGGATGCCAGGATTCAAACCACTGTCCTTCTGCACGCACGGCAAAGCCCTACCGACATGCTATCTCTCCGGCCCATATTATGAAGTTTTAATAGATAATGATATTTAATTAATAAAATCAATGTTACCAACCTAGCATTTAAATTCATAATACAGAAATAGGTCTTTTCTAGAGGAGGAGAATTATTACAATAATACTAGTGAGACATTTCAAACATGACAAAAACTTGCTCTCAAAGGCTTAACTTCCTTGTTTCTAATTTTTGGTCACACCTTATGGTGCTGAGGGACCCTAATCAACTTCTTGCTCCTGGAAGTGCTTAGGGGAACATGTGGTGTTAAGAGATAGAACCCTGGGCCTCTTTGCAAAGTTTTAGCTCCATCTAACTGAGTTATTTCTTTAGCTCTCCAAAAGTCATATTTTGAATATTAGGAATCAATATTCTTAATAATGTCAGAACAAATCTAGTACACTACTATTTAAGATTGTATTATACTATTTATGTTATGTTATTTATAACATTTATTGAACTTATTACTAATTAGCTGAGGTTAAAAAATTTATATGTTGTATTTTGAATAGGTTTTAATTTTAGATGTAATTTGTTTAACTGCTAAGTAGGTATATGAAAGCAATCAATAGTTATTGCAATAAAATCCTGAAAAACCTAATAATTAAAACAATTAAAGATATGAGGGATAGAATGGAAGTATAACTATTTCTTTTTTTGGGGGGTGGGTCACTCCCAGCAGTGCTCAGGGGTTACTTCTGGCTCTACACTCAGAAATCGCTCCTGGCAGGAGAGATCCCATATGGCTCGGGGGACCATATGGGATGCTGGAATTCGAACCACCATCCTTCTACATGCAAGGCAAATGCCTTACCTCCATGCTATCTCTCCGGTCCAAAAGTATAACTATTTCTTTTGAAGATAATGTAATTATGCTACAAAATAACAACTATTAACAATATAATTTGGTAAAAATTCAGCATATAATATTAAGTGCAGCATTAATGGCCTTAATGTATAGAGCAGACAATTAAAATATATTAGGAAAAAAGCACTGTATTTATAAAAATACAAAAATGGCAATAACAAGTTAAATTAAACTCTGAGTTTAGCCCGAGAATGAGAAATATTTTGCTAACTATGACTAAAAATTTTGTAGAATCTAATAATTGTAAGTTTGATCAGTCTTACTGCATAAAAATAAAAATAACCTTTTGCATGATGAAAATACCACAAAAAACTCAAGAATAATGAGGATAAATAGCTATTAGTTAGAGAAAAAGGATATTTGGCCTTGATATTTAAAGGACTATTTACTGTGTGAATTATACCTTAAGAGAATCATGTGATTTATGGTAGGATATTCTTATTTATTGAATATTCTAGTTATATAAATAATGAATGGTTTAATTAAAAAAACCCATTAAGTCATTAATTGGCTCACAAATACAAATGAGGGTTACAGTACATTAGATAATTCACTCACGGGAAACTCTATAATGGAAGACTCAGACTAAGACAACCAGAATCCATGGTTCAGCTAAGTACTATTAAAGTAGGTCAGCAACACATTCTATATAGTGATATAATTGGAAAATGGTCTCTCTGGGGGAAAAGAATTCCATCCCTGACATTGCTTAGAGTTGCTCGTTCATAGGGATAAAAAGAATTATAGTTGATTTTATTCTTTGTAAATTATTATTCAGAAAATACAGCCCATTGCTTATACCTAGGAAGCACCATGTCTACTGCCTCTACTCTCTGGTATGCTGCTGTTTTTTTTTTTTATGATATAATGCAGTAGGAGATATATAGGATGCATTCTTGTCTAAAATTATAAATGCTGGTAAAAATATTTTCAAATAAGCTGACTGTACTAGGGATCCTACAGAGGGATCAGGGCAAGTTACCCACCCTGCTGAAGTCCTGGCAGACCTATGCTACAACTGCTGCTATGCCAATGGCCCAACTATGCCACTTTTCCATTAACCTCTGCAGAGACTCCTAGCTGCCCCAACTTCCAGGTATACTGTTTTTTTTATAGCTGACATCTCCTGGGACTGTTTGGAACTACAACAAAGCCTTCCCACCATGCCTCTGTATTCTAGAAGTCCCAGTAGCCACATTCATAAGCCACCATGGCACCATAAGAGCTCATCAACACAGTTCCATAGATCTTCAAAGTCCTGGACTCCATATACAGCCATGCCACATCTCCATAATTTTAATACTGATTTCTGGGTAGAAACACACCAAATTGGATGTGTTCAACGAAAAAACCAACAACAGAATGTTCAACTGGTAATCAATTTAGCTTCGTAAATCTTCAGACATTGACATAACCCCACTGTGAGATACAACAATTTTCAAATTTTCTTTTAATGAAGTTCTCTTTTGATAATTCTATTACAATTTAGCTGTACCATGCAATATTAAGTAAATTATTCATACCTGCCAAGGGGCAGACTTTGAGGAGGTTAAGAAACTGGTGACAAGGGTGAAGGAAATGTTACAGTGGTGGTGATATTGGTGATAGAATGTTAAATAACTGTATGGTGAGCAACTCTGTAAACCATGGTGTTTATAATAAAGAAACCTTGTTAAAATATTTGCAAATCACATATAAGAACATATCCAGGACATGTTCTAAAAACTGTACAACTCAAAATAAAAAATAAAATATTATTAAAATAGCCAAAATACTTAGACATTTCTACAAAATATATAAATGTACACATATAAAAAGATAATCTTTTTACCTTAAGCCCATTTGAAATATGAAATTCAAAACCATACAGAGATCACTTGACACTAAGAGAAAGGTTATAATAAAAATCACAGAAAATAATGTGTTGACAAGGATATGAAGAACTTGTAAATAAATATTGTAATGAAAATTGGTAATGTAAACTATGCAACCACTTTGAAAAAGTGCTTTGAAAAGCACTTTGATGCTACCTCAAAATGTTAGTTACCCAATGAACCAGTAATTCTACTATGAAGTATACATCAAAGAGACTGTAAACATATTCTACAAATTTTGCAAATAAATTTTGTCAGGAGCATTTTAATGGGCATAAGGTTAAAAAATCTAAATGTTTATTGACTGATGAAAGGATAAAAGGAATGTGGTGGATTCATACAATGCAATACCATTCAGCAACAAAAAGAGATGAGGTATTATAAATGCTATGAATTTTAATATTCTTAAAATAGTATGCTAAATTAAAGAAATCAGTCACAAAGGCTTCATATTGTTTGACTCCATTTATATGAAGCATATAGAATAGGCAAATTCACAGAAACATTGGTATATTATGCTAGGTATATGAGGTTTCCTTTATTGGGGAATAAAAATGTTTTGAAATTAAATAGTGGCAATCACAACTCTGTAATACACTTAAAGAATGCTTTAAAATAAGGAAATGCATGGCATATGAGTGAACAAACTGTTAAGAAAAATAAAGGTAGGGCTTGGAATAGTTTAGTAGTGGAAGTGCCTGCTTTATATGCATGAGATCATAAGTTTGAATTGTGAACACTGAGCTTGGTCCCAAAGACTGTTTGGGACACCAGGCACCTCTGTAACATATGTGATAAGTATCATAGAACATAGCACCACAGTCAGGTATGTGTCCCCATAAGAACAAGTGTGACCACCACAATTTAGGACTGTGACTCCCCAATAAGCAACACAATTCTTGACACTGCAGCCACACAAATATATGACTAGTCACTGCAACAAGAAAAACCATAGACCTTTACACTAATCACACAAAATGCCTGAAAAGCATCTAGAAAGGAGAAGCATAGTTTAGAATATAAAATATGGCAGAAGTAAAATGAACCAGTTTTTCAAATGCATCTATGGCATGAAAAAGATGGATAGGAAACTGCTATACAAAAAAAAGGCTTATGAGCTAATTCTCTTTTAAAAAATCAGAGAGACCTGACTGAGAAACTGGGGAACAAAGGAAAGTAGTGAATGACTATTACTTCAGCTGTAATATTGGCAAAGCAGTCTTAAATTATGCCCTATTAATGAGAGGCATACCCACTGAAGGTACACAGGTCAGATGGCATGATGTTGAATTTTATTTAACATATACTAACCCTACTCCCCCAAATAATAAAAGAGTTTTTTTAAATCAATGTAAAAGATGCAGCTGAATGATGGGTGCAAGGTTTGTTATTTTCTCCATATGTATATAACTTTAAAAGTTTTGGTAAAATAAGAAATTTTCTGAAGACTCTTTAGATTTCATCTAATTTCTTAATACCATATAACACCAATGTTATCTTTGTTGTGGCTAAACTTACAAACTGGCATGTAAATGTACAATAAATGTTAACATCTAATAATGATTATTCATTAGACAGCTGTTATGTTTTTCATTTAGGCCTTTTTTAAGTTATAGGAAAGGTGCTTACAAATGAGCATGTGTATAATAATTAGAACAAATCAGGTAACATACATGAAAAATAAAATAGAAAGAATGTTAGGTCCTAAACAGAAAGATCAGGAATGCAGTTGATTCTGCACTGCTTCTCTAATACAAGATTACACACGCTTAAGTCATAAAAAATTTACCGCATAGGGTCATATTTAAACCCAGCAGCAAGCAGGGGAAGAGGGAAAATATATGCCTCTATTAGAAGCCAAAATCTGTGGTTTCAAAATATTTCATTCAGACCTCTGTAATTTATATACAGTAGCATTCTTACATCCGCTTCTATTTTCTTTTGTGGCAGTCTCCTGAAATAGGATGAATAAATATTTGGGTTATATCCACTTCTGAAGGAATTTAAAATTATTTACACTATAGAGTAATCTAGAATAAATCAAATAACATAAACTAGAAGATTGTGAGAGTATATTAGTGAGTAAAACAAAGAGGGCTGTTACAGAGAAGCCTGCATAATATTCTTTGTATATAAAAACTAAGTAACTAGGTATAAAAATGTCAAAGAATATGTACTAAAGAACATATGCTAAAATGTCAGTGACAGCTATGTCTGTAGTGTCGTATAAATGGTTTTTTTATTTTTCTTGTTGCTTTTATGTGCTTTATAGCTTTCCTATAAGGATGAAGTGAAATAAAGACAAATGTTATTTTTAAAAGAGATATACATGTTTTTCTTGTTTGTTTTGGGGTCACACCCGGCAATGCAGGGGTTACTCCTGGCTCCATGCTCAGAAATTGCTCCTGGCAGGCACAGGGGATCATGTGGGGCACTGGGATTCAAACTGATGACCTTTTGCATGAAAGGCAAACGCCTTACCTCCATGCTATCTCCCGGGCCCCAAGAGATACACATTTTAAGAAGAAAAGAAAATTCCAACTAGTAAGTAGGAGACCTTATCAGATTAACAAGTATTTATAAGGTTGAAAGCTAAAATGGATCAAACAACAAAGCAACACAGAAATGTATATTTTGATGCTCTCCTCACCTGCTCTATATTGACCTTTATTTCCCTACGAAGCTTTCTACTAGTTCAAGTAGATTTTCATTTGCACTGGAAATCTTGATAGATATCTTGTCTATATATAGGAAATCTTGTCTATACCTTTTGACTAAGATCCCTAGTAGTCAAGGTTCTAAGATAAATCATGTCAAGAACAGTCTATCATATGATGTCACAAGTGCACCAGAAATGCAAATAAAAGGGACAATACATATAATTGATTAATGATTTCATTCTACTTGACACTGATGTTAGGCCATACAATCACTATACACAAAAGAATTTATTTATTTTTTTTTTTTTTGCCACACTCAGTTGATGCTCAGGGGTTACTTCTGGCTTTGTGCTCAGAAATTGCTCCTGGCTTGGGAGGACCATATGGAACGTTGGGGGGGATTGAACCATGGTCCGTCCTAGGCTAGTGCTTGCAAGGCAGAAAAATGCCTTACCTCTAGCGCCACCACTCTGACCCTAAAAATTAATCTGTTAACTAATATCCAAACAACCATTAAGAGAAAAAAAAAAAAGCAAAAATCCGTTTTTAATGAGGGTGACTGAAGTCATATGTGAAAATCAACAAAAAATGGTGAAACTCTTCAAATAGATTGAATCAAGGTAGAAAGAGCGCATGCAATAATACCTGTGAGCAAGTTTTAAGTTTATATAATTTCTGTAATTGCTCTGGGTAACACAGTTCACTTAAATACTTTTACAATGGAGGAGTGACTCTGTGGAGTGGAGTGTTTTATAAGTAATACACAGTGGCACTGGGCCTTTAAATTGTCATCACAATTACCTACTGTGCACCTCCTATTAATATGGGCATTATTATAGGACAATCATCAGATCAGAAAAATGCAGTCTGCTTGCACAGATTTGCTTTAAACCTGTCCAGTACCATAATATGCAAGGGCTGGCAATGAGTCAGCCACTATATGAAAGTAAACTCTGCCCTGTCTGGATCATAGGCACCAGATAAGGTACAATAAGTAAGGAATTCTTTTCTTTTGTCACTTCTTTTCCTTTGTCACTTATATCATATTTATACTTGTAAAGTTTTTATTTACTTCTGCATCCTAATTTAAGGTTCAAAGTTGATTTTTCTTATTTTCTGTGGGTTAGCATTGTTACTATATGTAAGTAGATATTATATTTATTTATTTTATTTAACCCTGATATTTCTTCTTGGAAAATTATTGGTTGATAATTTATTACAAAAATAATCTTTAAGGGATATTTTGCAGGTGTCATGCTTTGAGAATGCAATATATGACTTAGGAGCATTTCAAAAATACAATTTTGTAACAAAGCATGGTATTAGATTTCTTTTTTTTTTTTTTTTTTGGTTTTTTGGGCC
>PVKC010018860.1:9239-19491 GCA_004027635.1 Crocidura indochinensis
ACGGGGGACCATATGGGGCACCGGGATTCGAACTGATGACCTTTTGCATGAAAGGCAAACGCCTTACCTCCATGCTATCTCCCGGGCCCCTTGGACTTTGCCTTCTAATTTACTAGATTGTTGATAAAATTCTAGGAGCAATTTGAGCTATTGTTCCCTTAAATGTTTTTGAGACCCCATTTAGCATTTGATGTTTGAAAAACATCTTTTTTTGTTTGTTTATTATTTTTGTTTTGGGGATGCACCCAGCATCAATAACAAGAGGTTACTCTGGGCTCTTTGCTCAGAAATCACTCCTGGCAGGCTTAGCGTTATCATATGGGATATGTCAGGAATCAAACCAGGTCTGTCCCAGTTCAGCCACATGCAAGGCAAATGCCCTACCGCTGTGCTCTGGCCTATGGAAAATATCTTAAACTGTAAAGACTTTGTATTTCCAAGTAATTATTTTCCTTTTAAACTTAGCATAGGTTATGTTATTAGAAGGGTATGAGCAATAACTATTTTCCATATGTGAAGCCTCTCTTCAGTTCTACATGCTCGAATACAATCTCTATAACACCCATTATGTTTATTCCTATTTTGTAAGTCAACTATTGGTACATGATGACATGATGTGCCCATTTATAGAAAACATATTATTTTGAAGGAATCTTCTCTTGCAGGTCATGCTGCCACCATGAATAGTGGAATGAGCACATTTCCCCAAGCTATCTGAAAGCGCTTTTCTATTTAGAATAATTTGGTGGGTTATTTTGCAGTCTGGGAATGCAATTACCATTTAATTTCACCTGGAAAAGCTTGAGTGTTCCAGGATCCAATGAACAACCTTTTCAATCCTACCCAATAAAAGTGACGTTCTTTCAGATAGAGGAATTGGTGTAAGGAATTAGTGTCTGCTCTGTTTCAAAGAGAGGGGCCAAGCCTTCATCTCCAGTTCCTTGTCTCCAACTCTCAGTGCTCTATCTTTGCAAGGCTACCTTCTCTCTCCTGAAATGCTTGAAACATCTTGCCTATTATCCCCACAAATGAATCACCTTTTCTGATTCCCCTCTAGTTTGCTTTCTCGGGAGTTAGTACTTAGCCATTCTGGCATTGTTTTACTGGTGATTCTGCCATCAACATCACCATGTGTCACTGTCATCATTTTCCCCTCCCTCATTACACCTGCCATTTTGCTTAATCCTTATTATATGCCAAAAACTCTGGGAAACATGAAAAACTAATCTTATCTTTACAACAAATAGAGAGAAGTGTCATTCGCTCCTACAGATGAGGAAGTAAGTTTCTTTATTAAGGAAATGAAATAGGGCTTTTCCCTATTTTATTCTGGCTATTGTATCTGTGCCCATTTTTCATAATAGCAAAGATAGGAAAATAAAGTCCATTTGGCAAAAAAGATGTGGTTCAAAGATGGGCCATTTTGGGGTTATTCCCTTGCAAGTTTTCAATAAGGTAAGGGGGCCTGTTGGGTGATTTTTGGAGGACTCTTTCTTGATGGAACTGATTGTTGGTTAATTTTCTTCTTCCTAACTGCACCAGGCTTCTACACTACACTACACTACACTACACTACACTACACTACACTACACTACACTACACTACATTACACACTACACTACACTACAGTACAGTACACTACACTATACTACACTACACTACACTCACACACACACACACACACACACACACACACACACACTTCATTTCAAATATTCTTAAACCAGAAGTAATACCAAGATAAGACTCTTGCCTTGGATGTGGTCAACCCTGTTTTAATTGCCAGTACCTCATATGGTTTCCTGAACACAGAGCCAGGAGTAAGCTCTGAGAGCTTCCAGTTCACCCCCTCCCCCAAACAAAACAAACAAACAAAAAAACAAAATAGATTATTTTTCTGCCCAGGAAGACTACAGAGATAAATTGCTCCTCAACTCTGAGGAAGGTTATATACATCTTTCCATGATTGAGCTGTTCTCCACAGAGGCTGTTTGAGCCTGCAGGAGTTCAGACCCAGGCCCCCCATATTGCACTTTATCCACATTCCCTTCCATCCCCCTGGGTGCTGTATCTGTTTTTCAATCCCACTTGGAATGCAGCAAGGTTCAGGTTTTGCTGAGTCACTGTGAAGGCAAGACCCAAATCTGAACTTTATATCCACTTCCCCCATGTGCCTTGGGTGGATCAGTAAGGAGTTAGCACATTTGGGAAAGTGCACAGGCATTGATTCAAACCTCCCAGGCCTTGAGACCCAGCTCTGCCATTCAACAGTGAGAATTTAGATAGGTCATTCCTTGCCAGTGTGGTAGCGCAGTGGGAGAGCAAATACTTCTCAAGCCAGAAGCCTTGTCTAGCTACTGAGCACCACGTATATGGTATATAGGTCACTCCTTCTACATTCATCATGGTAAATTTATCATCACACCTAATTATTAAATGCATTCTTTTTCATATGCAGAAGAGGATATGGAGACCCAGATAAATAAGAGTGCATTGTCAATGTCAGTAAGTGACAGAATCGGGACTTGAACGCAGGACTGACTTATTCTCAGACTACCTGTCAATCACTGGACAAACAGGATTCTCAGTAAGGTGACACGGTGAAATCTATGTTACAGAAGCATGAATAAATGGCAACTGCTGTTATGACCTCTCAATCCCCTTCGCTGCTCGTGCACTAAGTGTCACAGATGACACTCTAGTCGATAGAGTCAAAGTAGTAATAAGACAGAAAAGCATCAAGTCTTACAAAAGGATCCAAAATGAAGAAATATTTGCTCTAAGTCAACAAGAATAGAAAAACAAATACACAGAAGCATGAATTTGAATGGAAAAATTCTAAAAAAAATCCAAAAAGCTTTAGGTGGGTAGTGTCAGCATGGGCAGGCATGCTGGAAGCAATTTGCGTAGCTCTCCTGCTTGGACATAGACACTATGTCTATATTCAAATGGGCACGAAATGGGCCTAAGATCAGTGTTAGAAATCACCAACCCCTGGGATAGGGCCAAGCAGCCCTCAATTTCGGAAATATTGCTTGCGACTTGAAGATCCCTTTGCTAATGGTTCTGATTCAGTTTACTCAAATTGGCTGTATAATTTTTTTTTAACTTTTTTAGTTTTGGGAGACACACTTAGCAGTGTTCATGGTTTATTCTTTGCTTTGTAATCAGGGCTTCTGGTAGGCTGAGATTGCACCTGGGTCAGCTCTATGAAAGGCAAAATGCCCTATCCACTGTACTATCTTTCCTGTCCCAAGGCCAGACACTTTTTCCATCATCTTTTGAGCAAGAGTTTGTAGAATTACTCCTACCTGCCCACCATTAGACTGTGCCCAAGAACACAAGGGACACTTTTGAAAGGTCAGTGCAGAAGGCCATAAAAGTGAGTGTCCTTAGTAAGCAGAAATCAATCATTAAGATTATTGAGCAATGCTCATTATGTGCCAGGATGTCAGGACTATGGAAGCAGAGAGAATAGAGGAAAAGAAAACTAGAGAGGAAACACAGACTAGGAAGCTGTGAAGGGAATGTGGGGAGAGGAAGAGAGCAGAAGCAGACTCAGATACAGGAAAAGAGACCATTAGGGCTGTCTCATCTCGACACTTTCATTCTTCACTGCTTAGCATTTAGCACCATCCTGTACACTTTTTCTCCTTATACCTGCCTCCTGACACAAGACCTCACTCACACACACACACACACACACACACACACACACACACACACACACACATGTCTATATCTAGTGTCCAGACAGAATAGGACAAGCACATGGAGAGGCTTAATCTTTTAGATAAATTAATCAAAAGAGCAAGCACTAATCACTTACCATATGCATGGTAAGTTCTTTTAACTTCCCATCACCACTCTGGAAGACAGTATGATCATAATCCTCAATTAATATATTAGAAAATGAATGCTTAGAAAGGCCTCAACACTTGCTTAAAGTCATAGAGTCTAATAAAGTCAGTTAAGGGGCCAGAGAGATAGCACAGCGGTGTTTGCCTTGCAATAAGCCAATCCAGAACCTAAGGTGGCTGGTTTGAATCCTGGTGTCCCATATGGTTGGTCCCATGTGCATGCCAGGAGCTATTTCTGAGCAGATAGCCAGGAGTAACCCTTGAGCACCACTGAGTGTGCCCCCCCCCAAAAAAAAATTAAAATAAAGTCAGTTAAGAAACAGGAGTACTAGAGACCAAAGTATATCGCTGTTGTTGTCTTATGGTATCACAGTTAATAACATTTTATAAAATAAATATTTAGTTGGGTTATGAGCTATTTCAATTTTATAAGGAAGTCTGGAAAATTTTAAAATGAATACATGTACTGATACTGATACCTAATTTTATCTTTTAATATATTTGAAATATTTTCCACTTGATTACATTTCTTTGCTGAAATTTGTTATCTAGTGTTCACATGCATTTCATACTCTTCCTACATTAACTGTCATATCCACAAACAGAATAGGGTTTAGTTCGCATTTGATCTAAATGACACTTTATTTACAGAGCACTCCACAACTTTTGCCCACCTTTCCATGTAGACACAGAAAATTCCTGTGGAAGGACCATTGTTTGAGTCAGCCACGAATTATTAATACAGTTGTTTCCCATTCTACACCATTGGATAATGTGGCCAATGAATTCTTTTAATGGATTCCTTGTGTCTAGGACAAAAAGTAAACTTCTGGGTTCAAGACAATCTACATCTCAAGTGTTTACAAGCCTGTTAAATCTGTTCACCAAAATCTTGACATTTCTAACTGGTAGTATATAGTATATAGTTGCTAGTCCCAAGAGTTTAAAAAGGGTATCTTAAGTATTTTTATAATCAGCGTTTCTCTACTTACTAAAAAGATGCATGTCTTTCATGCGATCATCCATTTGGTTTTCCTCTTTTCTGATTATTTCTTTTTTTTTTTTTGACTTTTGGGCAACATCTTGTGATGCTTAGGGGTCTCTCCTGGTTCTACACTTAGGAATTACTCCTGGTTATGCAGGCCCACCATATGAGATGGCAAAACTCGAATCTGGGTTGGCCACTTGCAAGGCAAGTGCCCTACCTGTTGTACGATCGCTCCTGCCCCTTTAGTAAATTTTCTATTCATTAAGTTCTTTGCCTTCTTCATTTTAATTAGGGTATAGACTTTTTTAAAAAAAAATATAGAGGGTTTATCATATATTCTAGGAAATTATCCTTGGTTATATGCATTTTGAAACATCTTCCCACTTTCTGTGATTTTGCTTTTATTTTTGGAGGCCCGTGCTTAGTGGGGGTTATAGGGCCACTCCCAAGGACACTTGGGACCTGACTATGCAGGCCAGATGGTGCAGTGCTTCAATCTAGTCATGCAGGGAGCCACAGGGGTCACACCTGGCATTGACTGGGAGACCATTCAGTGCTGGGGATTGAATTTGGGAGTCTCCACATGCCAGACACGTGCGCCAGTCCTTTGAGCTATCTTGACCCGACTTTTGTCTGCAGTGCCCTGGATTAAAGCCAGATTTTCCACCTGCAAAGTGGGACTCAACCCTCAAGTTCTAGCTCCAGCACCCCCACCAGTGAACTTTAAAAAAAATTCCTATCTTCTGTTGTGTTTAGTAAAATAGGTTTAAAACCCAAATATAATAGATTTTAGTCATGTTTTTTTCTTAATTATCTGTCCCCCTTTTTGTGTGTCTTTTTAAAACAATACTTTCCTTTTAGGCAAATTATTCCCTATTTTCTTCTCCCAAATCTGTTTTAAGTCATAGCTTCTTATTAGATGCTGTAGAGATGAGGCTTTTATTATTTTTTTAAAGGGCTAGTCCCATTGATGTGTATTGCCATCCTTGCGCATAAATCACTGATGCAATCTGATGAGGGAAAGACAAGCTGGCTGGCAGGGTGTCCTAAGCAACTCTGCTCTGTTTCCTGATTCACTTGGTAAGTGCAGGGCACTCCGCCCAATCTGACTTCGGAGCAAAGCTGCCAATCAATGCAGCCTGTCTTTGCCTCTTTACCATTAGCTTTTCTACTGCTGTTGGCATTTGCTTTTCCAATTGAATTTAAATTTCAGATAATCGCAATTCAAAGAGGCGAGAAAAGAATTCAAATTCCATTGAATTTAGTGATAAATTTAAAGAGAAGATATTTCAGGTACTCAGTCTTTCCAAATACAAATGGTAAATTACAACAGTATTTCAAAAGTATTCTCCTGAGATTTTTCAAACAACGCCCCCTTTTATATTTCTTTTTCTTTGGGGGTCACCCCCAGTGGTGCTCAGGAGTTACTCCTGGCTCTATACTCAGAAATCACTCCTGGCAGGCTCAGGGGACCATATGGGATTCTGGGGATTGATCCAGAGTCAGCTGTGGGCAAGGCAAAAACACCTTACCCATTATGCTATCACTCTGGACTCTTAGATTTTTCCCTTTGGGTAATACATAAACATCCCATAGTAAGGGAACCCCACCCCCTACCCTTTCTTTTTGCTTTGGCAAGCTAGTTCTGTCAGAATTATTTTATAGATACTATTTTTTAGGCTGTATTCTCACTCTGAAATGGCATACACACAGGTCCTCAGGTTACATTGTTTTTATTCAACATTTTGACTGACCATTGATGAGGAAAACATAATCCTTGAGGATTGTTAGATGAAATTATGTAATTTCACTTTAAGTCAGTTTCCAAGAATCTCTCACAGGCATTACATGAGGGTTAGCAGTGCATGTATATATGTACAGATATGCAGGTATATGTAACTGTACTAGCTTGCTATGTTCATAATGCTAAGAATCCCAGTGACTTAAAAATGTGTTGTTTGATTTTGGGTTATGCCCAGCTGTGCTCAGGGCTCACTCCTGGCAGAGCTTAGGGGATCACTTGTACCACCAGGAATCAAAGATGAATCAGCCCTGTTCAAGGCCAGGACCTTAACTCCATGTACTTACTCTTCAGAATCCATGGACCTTTTTAAGCTTTGAGCTATTTGGTCTATTAGTTCACAGACTCTTTCCTTGTGCCAGTTATCATGATATCTATAGATGATTCTCTATTTTGATTCTTGTGTTGCACTTTCCTTTCCTCTTGACTAATTCATCTAGTAATTACTTATTAGAAATAGTGTCAGAAGGGATTATTAGGTTATTCATGACCTCTTTTGGTGCATTGGGGCTATTCCCAGTGCCAAGAATCAAACTAGGATTGACTGCTTGCAAGGCAAAGCACCTTAACTTACTCTGTTACTTTCTAGTGCTTTTAAAACACATGGACATTAGTTTGTAATTGATTCATTGGCATTGTTTCGAAACCAAGCAGGCATCAAATTCTTTGTCATTCTTTCCTTGTAGAACTGAGTTCTCCTTGCACCCTGACCACCCCACTCAACCTGAGGAGGTTTGTGATTTCATAACCAACAGTCTGAAGGACATGGAACTTCATGAAGCACCATGGAACTTTGAAACTCAAACATCACAAAGACACCAAGGTCATCCTTTGGCCCCTGAGCCATGAGCAATGGGCTCAGATTTCACTGAACTGCAAGAAAACCAAGTGACTGGGAGGCCACATTGATGGCAGCAGTACTCTATTCAAGCCAGCCCAACAGTTAGGATACATGCATGAGAGGCCTGGGCAATGCATTTGGTAGTGGATCCTACTTTGCAAAGATTTGTCCTCCCTGTGGGCACTACTCCTGGTTGTGCTCAGGGCTGACTCATGATGGGGCTCAGGGGACTATATTTAGTGTTGGGACTCAAACCAGAACCAGCTGCATGGATGCTAAGTGTCTCACCCCCGTACTATTTCTCAGGGCCATCTTTTGTTTTGTTTTTGTTTTTTGGGTCACACCGGCAGCACTCAGGAGTTACTCCTGGCTCTAGGCACAGAAATTGCTCTTGGCAGGCTAGAGGGAACATATCGAACACTGGGATTTTGAACCACCATCCTTCTGCATGCAAGGCAAATGCCCTACCTCCATGCTATCTCTCCTGGCCCCACCATCTTTGTTTTGTAATGAAACTTTGTGGATCTAAATTCTCCCAGTCTTTGATTAGACAACTGTATCTTGCCCTGTCAAATATTGGTTAACAGTTCTTTGTTTTCAATACAGAAAGAATATTATTCTCTAGATTTTTTGCTTTTATGCTATACCTGGCAGTATTCAAAGATTACTTATGACTGAGCTAAGGAATCATTCTGGCATGGTGCAGGGGATCATAATGAACGTTGGAATATTAAACCTGGGTTGACTGTGTGCAAGGCAAGCACTCTACTATGGCTCCAGCCCTATTCCATAGACTTCTGCCTCTCATGACTCTAACAGTCTACTTATTAATCTTTTCTCCCATAGTGTGAAAATTTTTTTTAGGTCACAGTGCTTAGGGGTTACTCTTGGCTCTGCACTCAGAAACCACTACTGGCAGGTTCCAGAGACCATAGAATTCCAGGGATTGAACCAGGTTGGTCATATGCAAGGCAAATGCCCTACCTTCTGTGATATTGTTTCAACCCAACATGAAAAAATTTTAATACAACAGTAGGCTTTTCAAAAAGCCTATTTATAAGGATCAAACAAATGTATCTGAACTTTTCCAGCCATTCCTCTGATCCTAGATTATTTTTATTTTTTTCTTTTGGTTTTGGGGCTACAGATGACTGTGCTCATGGCTTATTCTTGGCTCTGCACTCCGGGTTTACTCCTGGAGGGTTCAGAGGACCATATGGAGTACTCCTGGCTCTAGGCACAGGTCAGCCACATACAAGGCAAACACCCTAGATGCTGTACTATTGTTTCAGCAAGAGCCCAAGTTTATTTGTCAGAATTGGGGGCATAGAAAGGCATAAGTGGGTTGGAATGATAGTACTGCAGGTAGGGTACTTGTCTTGGATGTTGTCAACTGGGCTTTGATCTCTGGCACCACATATGATCCCCAAGCACAGAGCCAGGAGTAAGCCCTGAACACTGCTGGGTATGACCCCAAAACAAAAAAAAACAAAAAATGCCCAAAGGCATGGGTATTGGGATTGGGCACATCTGATTCAGGGGTAGAGATCTGTCACTTTTTACATTGATACAGGGTCAAGATAGTTTTCCAAATCCCTTCAACTCTGCACACAGGCTGGGCTGCCAGGAGAGCTCACTAAAGTTGCATGAGTCCCAAATACTACTCTTGGCATCTACTCCTTTCCTCACTTTCTACTTAGCCTCAGACCCCTTCCTTAGAGCACTAACTGGGGATATCTTGGGATGTAAGAAGTAAATGAGCATGAACATCGTGGGGCCTGACTGACCCTCTAAAAGTAGAATTTCATCTAAGAAGACCTTGCTCTAGGGAGTGGGGGAGATATCGGGGATCTTAGCTCAGTTTACTGTGAGTTCATTAGAAGACTCATTTCTTTTCTGGCTCTCTGCGCTCTCTCTCTCTCTCTCTCTCTCTCTCTCTCTCTCTTTCTCTCCCCCTCTTTCTGTTTACCCTCTCTTCCTTTTCTTGTTTTGGTTCCCTGGCTTTGAACACAGCTATTACTCCTAGAATTTTTAAGGGAACAGGAGAGCAAAACCTATGTCAGTTGTGTGCAAGGCAAGTGCCCTACCCATTGTACTATCTCTCTGGCCCTCTGTTCTTCTGAATGCAAGAGGAAAAACTCTTGTCTTGGGGGTCTGGGCAATGTTTCAAATACCAAGATACTTCTCTCTAGATGAGTTCATAAGCAAAGGGAGCCAAATTAGGACATTTGAGCATAGAATAGCCTTCTAGAAGGTTCCATCTCAGCTCTGAGGTCTTGGCACTGCTCTCTGAGACATCCCTCCCATGTGGTCATGCAAGCCTCATGGAGCAGGGGGGTATCAACACAAGACCAGAAATACCCAGGTAGAAAGAGGAACTGTGTGGCGTTGTGTACAAAGCTGTCTTTAGAACTCTCCACACCAGACTGCAGGACTGCTTTCCAAGTATTTCCAGAAATGGGTGCTGCCTGACAGTTATATCCAACAAAAAAATAAGAGGGACTGGGTGAAAGCCTTGAGGGCAGGGGTGAAAGGCACCAGGCACTCTTGGAAGGGAAATCAGAGCACTCAGGTGGGAAAAATAAATGAGTGAAATAAAAAGAGAGATTTCAATCTGCTCAGTTCTATGAGGACTCAAAGTTCATTGCCTGTTAGCATATCTTTGCTGCTGAGTTTTACTGCACACACACACACACACACACACACACACACACACACACACACACACACACACACACAGCTCAGCAGTAGAGAAAGAAAGT
>PVKC010018861.1:0-19398 GCA_004027635.1 Crocidura indochinensis
AAAGTCTGTCTAGAGTACAGGTGTGGGTGGGGTGGGAGGGAGGGAGACTTGGGACATTGGTGGTGGGAATGTTGCACTGGTGAAGGGGGTGTTCTTTACATGACCGAAACCTAATCACAATCATATATGTAATCAAAGTGTTTAAATAAAGAAAAAAATGGAAAACCATATCACAACTTTGAAGTTAATACCTGTGAAAGAAATGTCTATTAAAATACAAGGATAGAGGGTCAGGATTGATGATAGCACAGAGGGTAGGGCATTTCCCTTGTACATGTCCAACCTGCATTCAATCCCTGGCATCCCATATGGTACCTTGAGCCTGCCTGGAGTGATTTTTGAGCAAAGAGCCTGGAGTAACCCCTGAGCACTGCTGGGTGTGGACCCAAAACTAAAAACCAACAAACATACACACACATAAATGCTGGAAAGGAAATGTTAGACTGATACATTAAATATACACATATATAAAATTATATGTACATATATATAATTTGAGGGGAGTTAGAGCCATACCCAGCAGTATAAGAACTCATTTTTAGTGGGCTCTAGTAGGAAATATTGGTCCACTTTTTTATCTCTCTGGTCCTAGGAGTAATAAAATCTTTGGGTTTTTTGGGGGCCACACCCAGTGACACTCAGGAGTTACTCCTGGCTATGCGCTCAGAAGTCGCCCCTGGCCTGGGGGACCATATGGGGCATGGGGGATCGAACCACGGTCCGTCCAAGGTTAGCACGGTAAGAAGGCAGGCACCTTACCTCCAGCACCACCGCCCGGCCCCAGGAGTAATAAAATCTTAATCCCCATATCAAAATTTCTTATTTTATACGTTGTTTATGTTTCTTCAGATTTCTGCTATGGAAATGAAGACCTGACATTCTCTATAAGTGAAGCCATAAAACTCTGTGTTACTGTGGTGGCATATGCTCCTGAATCATTCAGAAGGTAACTTTGGCTCTTTATTCTGTACTGTGTAGTAGATAAATGTGACCAATATTAACTAAAATTAAGAAAACAATTATATTAGTATTAGTATTAAATATACTAATATCAATCCATAACTGGTAAGTGGATAAATTTAGATGGCTGGAGAGATAGCATGGAGGTAGGGTGTTTGCCTTGGATGTAGAAGGACAGTGGTTCAAATCCTGGCATCCCTTATGGTACCCTGAGCCTGCCAGGAGCGATTTCTAAGCGTAGTGCCAGGAGTAACCCCTGAGCACTGCTTGGTGTGACCCAAAAACCAAAAAAAAAAAAAAAAAGAAAGAAAGAAAAGAATAAATTTAAAAAGCACATCATAGAAGTGGTTTTGAACTGTATAGTAAATCGTATTAAATTTAAATTATTGAATTGGAATTTGTTCAGCCTCTAAGTTACTTGATCTTTTAGAATATGTTGTCCTGGGGCCAGTTGGTGGCACAGGTGCCTGCCTTGCCTGCGCTAAACTAGGACGGACCGCGGTTCGATCCCCCAGTTCCCCATATGGTCCCCCGTGCCTGCCAGGAGCGACTTCTGAGCGAATAGCCAGGAGTAACCCCTGAGCGTCACCGGGTGTGGCCCAAAAACAAAAAAAATAAATAAAATAATAAGAATATGTTGTCCTAATATTTATGAAAATTAGTGTCAAGTAAAATTTAAGAACATTTAAACTACTTAAGTAAACTTTCAAATAGGTAATTTGAACTAACACCCAAAGAGCCAGGATGTGAATTTTGCCTGTCGCTGCCAATGCTAGGAATATATAAGGATTCACATGCAGTGTAAATTTTCCTGATTTCAGAATGTTGACTTGTCTGATATATATATATATATATATATATATACATATATAAGAAAATAGTTCTCATAACCTATGAAAATAGTTTTATATTTTACAAATGAGGCATTAATTCAAAAGAACCATATATGTGTAGTGTATGTCCTGAAAAAATAAATTTGCAATCCTTTAAAATACTATAT
Organism: Crocidura indochinensis; assembly: GCA_004027635.1. Lineage (NCBI taxonomy): Eukaryota > Metazoa > Chordata > Mammalia > Eulipotyphla > Soricidae > Crocidura > Crocidura indochinensis. Next base: position 1,961 of record PVKC010018861.1, read on the forward strand.
AGTGGGATTGGAAAGATAATACAGTACAGCTCTTGCAACAGTTCACAGTAAAGGGATGTGGGATAAAGGGAGCCTCACTTAAACTATTTTTTGTGTTTGAGATGTACTTCTAGCTCTAATCATAGAGCTCAGGGAGAAGTCAGGAGCCAAATGGGATATTAGGGGTCGAACCTGCCTGGACTTGGTGCAATGCAAGTTTCCTACTCTTTGTTCTATACCTCTATTAATATATTTTAATGAGTGTTCTAACATAGTTCTCTTTTTTTGCTAATTCAAAGTATCACCTGTGAATAATAAGGAGTGTGGATAATAGTAAGTGTGGATAATCACTTGTGGGTAATAAGAAGAGAAAATACAGTGGATACATCTCTTAATTTACACATGACTTACTCAGGTTCTACCCCTGGCATCCCATATGGTCAACCTAGCACTGACAAGACTGATTCTTGAGTGCAAAGCCAGGATTAACCCATCAGCATTGTTGGGTGTGACACAAAAACAAACAACACTCCTTAATAACATATCACTTATTTTCTTACTGTTTAGTGCTTTCTATGTCTTCTAAAGAAATTTCTGCTAACCCTGTCTATAGATTATTGCTAGATACTTAATTTTTTTATTTTCCCAATTAACAATCTATCTGTAACTGATATTTGGGGTATGGTGTAAATTAAGGATCAATGCTTATGTTTCCTGGCTGGAGTAAAGCTCAGAGGTCAGAAATGCATACCTTGTGGAACTACCTGATTTCTGCTGTGTCTCTGAAGCAAGGCAGACATCTTGGGCCTTTTCTCCTCTGGCTTCAGCCTGGGACTTGATCTTTTTGGCATTATTCCCTGAGGGCTCAGCTCCTTTGGATGTCTTGGAATCTATTATGTTGAGTGAAATAAGTCAGAGGGAGAGAGATAGACACAGAATAGTCTCACTCATCTATGGGTTTTTAACAAATTAAAGACATTACTGTAATAAGGCCCAGAGACAATAGAGTTAAGGACTGGAAGGGCCAGAAGGACCGGCTCACAATTTAAAGCTCACCACAAAGAGTGGTGAATGCTGTTAGGAAAATAACTACACTGACAACTAGCATGACAATGTTAAAGAATGAGAGAAGTAAAATGCCTGTCATGAATATAGGCAAGGGTGTGGAGGGGGGGTATTGGTGGTGGGAATGTTGTACCAGTAAAGGGGAGTATTCTGTTTTGACTGAAATCCAACTACAAACATGCTTGTAATCATGGTGCTTAAATAAAAATTCATAAAAAAAGAAAAAGAAATGCATGCCTTGCATATGTAAAAATCTAAAGTCTGTCTCCAACCACTGCAATGGCCTATACCATATGGTCATGGTGGACGCCAGCATAAGGGCTCCAAATGGCAGTGCCATAAAACTGAACCCAACAACTATTCTGGCAGACTAGCAATAGCCTTGAGTATCACTGGATAATCACAGAGCTCAGAATCCCTACTGGGGCACAGGGACAACGTGGGATGCTGTGAATTGAATCAGGTTTGGTCACGTGCAAAACAAACACCCTGCACACTGTATCCACTCTGGCCCTTCTTCCTATAAGCTGACCTGCACCAGGATAGCTATTTTCATACTCTTGGTATAGAATTGGTGATTAGGAATCCAGTCTCCTAGGGAAGTGTTTTTCATTGTTTCAGATTTGTTTGAACTAGAAAATCATTCTTAATAAATTCTTGAATAGTTCCGCTGATGATTCTGAGGGCTGTTGTTCAATATGAACTGTATATCTTCTATTGTTAAGAGTCTCTTATTCTTTCTGTCATTTGTAAGCATGCTGATTTCCTGAACTAGAGAACATATTTCAGGAAGCCAACAACCATTATCTTTTATTAAATGCTTAATTAAAAAGTATTTGTTAGTGTACCCAGCAGCTTTAATTAAATCTTGATTTGGGTGGAGGAAGAAAGGGAATTCATCATCTCTTCTAGGAACTTTTTATTTGTTCTGGCTCTTAAAGAAAACACAACCAACAAAAAACAAAATGAGGGGGCCCGGGAGATAGCATGGAGGTAAGGTGTTTGCCTTTCAAGCAAAAAGGTCATCGGTTCGAATCCCGGTGCCCCATATGGTCCCCTGTGCCCGCCAGGAGCAATTTCTGAGCATGGAGCCAGGAATAACCCCTGGGCACTGCAGGGTGTGACCCAAAAACCAAAAAAAAAAAAAATGATATCAAATGTGATTTGGTTTTCTTTTTTGTTAAAGTCTTCAGATGCTAATGGTCTTGGAAGCTTTAGTGCCATGTTACCTACAAAAGCTCAAAAAGCAGACATCACAAGTAGAGACTGTACCTGCTGCTCGAGAGGAGATTGCAGCCACAGCAGCTCTTGCAACATCCCTCCAGGCTCTTTTATACAGTGTGGAAGTCCTCACCAGGTAATATCAGAGGCAGAAATACTCACACTCAGAATGATGAAGGGAAGGAGACAAGTAATGAATAAAAACTTTAAACTCAGTCTTTATTTATAGATGTTAACTCAAACTCATTCTTTCCGAGCTTAACATTGCAAACACTCCTTAAATAGTTCAACTAAATGATATTAAATACACTGAATGTAGCCGCATGCTATTATTGTTATTATTTTATATTTAAATTCATTGTTTACTCAACATATACATATAGCTTGCTAAAAGTTTTATGGTAGTTGAATCCAATGGTAAGCAAAAATTTTGTAGGAGAGCTTATGTAATAAATATGAAAAGATGATTCACATTTTTATTAGCTTAGGTTTAGTTGATTAGGGATAAGTATAAATTCCAACTAGATTTTCTTTTATTAATTTAATGGTTTTGAAGTTTTTTACTATAACTTCAGACACTGTGTAACAAACATAAAAGGCATAATTTTACTTGAATAGTAGAATTAATAGATTAAATTAGGAGAAGATTACATCGTATAAATCTGAGAGATAATATAGCTAGTATGGCAAACAGCCAAACCAGATTTAATCTCTGATATATTTGTATATTGAGAAGAGTGATTCCTGAGCACAGTGACTGAGCATTGCCACATAACATCCAAACAAAAATTAAACAAAACAACAATGAAAGATTCCATTGTTCTGAGAGATTTAACAATAAAAAAGTAAATTAACTCCAAAGTTCAGCCTTAAAGAAAGCTCTAAGAAATAAGTCCTGTTTTGAGATAATTAGCAGGAGAATAAAGATAGAAGTGTTATGTCAAGAAAGATTAGGTTGAAAGAGATGGGGAAGATGAGAGTAGAGAAGGTGGACTGGAAAGTAATTTACGTGATTGGCTGTCATCTATTCCTAACTAAAATTAGCTGGAAAGAGTTGCTCTTCCCCATTGTAAAAGTAATGAAACATTATTTCTTGTCTATGTTTATATTCACAAAATGAAATTTTATCATGGTTTGCCTTCACCAAAAACACCAACCACCACCCCTTTCTTGCTCTGATGATGAGAGAACTATCTATGATTCCTTTATTCTAGTATATACAAATGAGAGAGAGTGAGAGTAGTATTCAGTAAGCCAATATGTTTCATTTCTTATCATGAGTAACTTTGCCAATCTCAGGTAGTAGAATATGGTCTCAAAGCCATGAATACCACATCGTTGCTGAAGTAGTCACATGTACCCAAACTGAAGAATTAAAAAACAATGTATAGGGTACCATGTCAAACTGCCTTGATAATGGCTTTATGAAAGTCTTAGGAGAAAGAATACTCTGAAGAGACCTTAGGACTATATTTTTCTTTCTGTACCCTCTGGTTAGATCACTAGTCCTTTCCTGCAACCACAGTAAGTCAACTTGCACCTTTCTATTATTTTTATAAGGATACTTCAACTGACTTACCCAAAATTAGTATACTAAAATTTCATAAAGCATTATGGATGGAACTTTAGTGTTTAAACATTTTTACTTTAGTTTTATTGGTATGCTTAACATTTAGTTGAGTGAAAGACCAATTTGTTGAGTTATTATTGTTCATAACAAAATTGGCTGGAGAAATTGTACAACTGGAAAGGTGCTTGCCTGGGTTCAATTCCAGTACCACAGGTGGCCTATCAGGCACCGCAGGAGTAAATCCTGAGCACAGAGCCAGGAGTAATGAGTCCTAAGCTTTGCTATGTGTGGACCAAAACCAGAAAGAAAACAAACAAACAAACAAATATATATATATGACCTCATGTTTTTTTATATAGAGAGAAAATAACTGGAATTCTGTTTCTCTTCTACATCCTAATATCTTTAATTATCTAATAAAGGTGATTTACATTTTATAAGTAATAGTACATAAGTACTGCTTACACAAGTAAGCAACTAAGTATTCATTTTCTCTTGTCATATGACACAATTTGGAGGCTTTAAACAAAACACAATTAGTTATGCCATAATACCAAAGGGTTAAAGTTTAGGCAGGCTTAACTTTATTCTCTAGTCCAGGTCTCCCAAAGACAAAATCAAGATATTAGTTTTGGTACTTGAATGTTCTGGAGTGGAGTAGGGAAAAGAGGAGTGTGAATCCGTTTCCAAGCAACTTGGTCTGAAATCTATTTTCCTTGCTGAATGTCTGCTAGGAGTTGTTCTTTGCTTAAGAAGATGCTTATAATCCACTTTACATGACCTCTTTTACCTTTTTATCCATAGTAGTGCCTTGAATCTTCCTACATTTAGAATCTTTGTCCTAACCAAAGAAACTCTCAGCTCTTAGAGGCTGGTGTTATGGGAATAGACTATAAAGATGATTTCTCTTTTGCTATACGATGCAACATATTCACCAGAGAAACAGCAGTGGACAGAAGTGTGGAACTTATTTAAATTTTGCTGTCACAACAAGAATGCAGAAGGAAAAAGTCTGGCATGGCTGTTACTATCCTACTTTCTTCCCAGCCACATTTAGCATAGAGAAATAAACACTGAAAGCTAGCCTCGAAGAACCTTTATATATGAGAAAGTATCATTTTTTCCCGTGACTTCTATGACTCATATGCTAGTACAGAGACAAGCTTGATCTGATATTAAGTATGCCTTTCAAAAACAAAAAAGTGATTCATATCTATTTCTAAGTTTTTAACTTACAGATTTTAAATAGCATTTTTAATTCTTCTGGAGAACCTTAGGTATAATCTTGACCAGAAGAATCTTTTATTTTTGGAAAGTTTCTCAGACCAAAACAAACAAACAAAAAAAAAAGATTATGGAATAGGTCGCTTAAATGGCATGTAAAGCCTTATCTTTAGCTGTTTATCTGTTATGGGTCACTTCCTGATACCTGTAGAAATGAAAATTATGAACTCTAAACTCTCCATCAGTTCAGACTTAGAAAGAAATCTGATTTCTTTAAAAAAGTTATCATTTGGTTCTCAGGACCAAGTAGAAGTTAAGTCATGGTAAACTTATAGACTCCTGGGACTCAAGGTTTTCTTTTAACTGCCTTTCAGAATTGAGAGCATTAGAGTGTGACAGAAAAGCTTAAAACTAGACATATGTTTTTTTCTAAGACTCTAAAACTAATTAAAATCTATGAGAGTTTCTACAATTTGAGAGCTTCATAACAGTTTGCACTACACGTATTGCTTTGTTCTGATGGTTTCTGTTGTTGATACAGGCCCATGACAGCCCCACAGGTGAGCAGGTGTGACCAAGGTCACAAAGGGACCACCACAGCCAACCACACCATATCTTCTGGGGTGAACACCAGGTCAGTCACTGGTCTTACTCTTCTATGATCTCTCAATTTCATATAACTTAAATGTCAACTCTTGGAAATGAAAGGAATCCTGAAAACAATTACCAAGTGAAAATCTTCAAGAAAAGAAAAGGTTAGAGTTTAGAGTCATAAAAAAAGACTTTTTTTTAAATGCCCTAAGAGGGACTGGATTGATATCACAGTGGTAGGGTGTTTCCCCTAAACATGGCCAACCCCTGAAGGACCCTAGTTCTATTTCCGACGACCCATATGGTCCCTGAGCCTGCCAGGAGTAATTTATGAGCAGATCCAGGACTAACCCCTGAGCACTGCTGGGTGTGACACCCCCACACACACATACACACAAATAATAATAAAAGGCCAAAGAGAAATGCAAGCCACCTTTGTAGATTGGAAGCTATGATGGTTTGTTTGCATGAACATGCAAGTTGTTCTCTGCCTCCTGTATAATTTGTGAACTATTTCAGTGTTGTTTCATGTATCTCCAAGTAAAAACCAATGAAACAATAATCAGAAGGTGGCTTCTCATTCCAAGTAGTTATGCAGAGGCGACTTTCTTAATCTGGAGAGATTTTTCAGACATTCCTTTCAAATTTTGACTTAAATTTTTAAATGACATTTTTGTGGTTGTTAACTTAATTCTCCCACCCCCACTATTCTGAGGTAACTAAGACACTAACTCACAAGTCAGTGTTTTACCTGCTTCATTCTGTGTTAAACTCTAAGTACTATAGTACATGCATTTTAATTTACCTCTTCCAGTGCAAAGGATTTAATTTAGGAAAAACTCCAAATCTGCTTGAAAGAAAATTTTCTGTTCCCAGTATGCAGAATTAACAAGAAAATGAAATGCCTTGCAGTCTCCTTAAAACATTGAATATATATTTATATGAAGTTAAAACCTTGCTCATATTTCCTTTCTCATAATAAAAGTCAAAGAAATTTTATTATGATGAAACATTGTTCATAGCAGTCATCTCTTCTGCATAGATTTCCATAACCAAATGAGTGGTACAGATTTTATATATTAGGCTTACTATGTGTGTGTTTGTGAGCCTATCAAAATGTGTAACTTAAAAAAAAGGATTTTGTAAAAAAAAAAAAAAGTTTTTCTTTAAATGTTACTATGTAGATGTATTCTTCTCCAATATTTATATAGACTATTTTTCTCATTTGCAGGTACCAGGAACAAGGTGCCAAACTGCACTTTATCAGGTACAGTAAGACAGGCACTCATTTCATACTAGTTCTGACACCTTTTGATGATTGCATTTTTAGTGCTATTATAAGTCTCTCATATAATCATCCCATGGTTTCTAGATAAATACTCATGCAATATTTGTGTTCAGCTACTATAATTTGAATTTTAGTCTATTCGAAGTTGAGAAACTTTTTGTATTGAAACATTACCCTGTAAGTTTCAGGTGCATGGCATTGCAAAGCACTGAATATATGCTACAATAGTTTATTGCTTCAAGTTCAATTCTCTCAGATAATGAATTTTCTTTGTCCTTCAGCTGATGCTGTCCTGGATACTTCCCTCTTCATTCATTAACTTAAATTACATACAATATAAGGGACTATTACCTTTCTCTTTTTAGACTTCTAGTTGGACTCCCAGTTAACCTATTGTCATTCACAGGGAAAACCTTCACTTACTGGAGGAAGGACAGGGCCTTCCTAGAGAGGAGCTTGATGAGCGAATTGCTAGGGAGGAGTTCAGAAGACCCCGAGAGTCCCTACTGACCATTTGCACTGAATTCTACAAGCACTGTGGACCAAGGCTGAAAATCTTACAAAACTTGGCTGGGGAGCCTCGAGTCACTGCCCTAGAACTTCTGGATGTGAAATCACACATGAGGTACAGGCCTTGCTTTCCCTGCCTCCTGGATGTCATTTTGAATTTTTGTATGTCAGTGGGGATCCTCAGGATGAAAACTGGTTATTCTTGGAATAATTGACTCCTGTGACTTGTATGCATATTATACAGAGCCCTCAAGGAAAATATATTAAAAAAGATCTTGAGGTACACAAGAGAAAATGTTCATAAAGATCAAAGCCTGGTCTCTATATTTGATCCTTTAAAAAGTACAATAAAACAATTATAAAATCTTAGAAAAGCACCCTTCTTTCAGTTGCTATTTACTATCAAGATTGTAATTTGTCACAAGAATCCAATTTTTTTCTACCATTATTTCACATGGAAAATCCGTAGCTTCCTTCTGCCTAAGAATTCATTCTTCCTCCTAAGATTTCATAACCTAAAGTTTCATTGAGTTTTTCAGAAAGTGAGCAATTTTAGCCCTGAACCAAACTTTGCTTGTTCTGAGGTCTACTAATTAAACAGTGCACATGATTTCCCTACTGATTTCAAAAGTCTCCAAATAGCCTACACTGAGAGCTTTTTTTGAAAAACGTTTCCTCTTGGTCTGCACGAGTGTAGCTCCACACTTATACTGTGTACTCTGATTTCCTTCTTCTCAAAAAGATTCATGGCACGTATCATTCTGAACCTATATCATTCCTTCAGAAAAAAGTGCTTTTTTTTTTTATTTTATCTTGTTTGGATTTATATGCTAAGCCTGTCTCTTGGGTAGCATTTCAAATTGCTACTTGTTTATTTTATCTGTCACTTATGCTGACTGTGATTGTGCAATTTAGAGATCAATAGAATATTTAGATATAATTTATATGCAAGAGTTATTATGAACTTTCCACTTTCCTTGTTTCCTAGCTCTCTTATTACTGAAGTACTACCTCAAATGTTCAGTTGTTTGTCCCAAACTCTCTTCTTATTTTTGGAGATGTCCAATTTTCTGTTCAAGCTTTAGTCACAGTCTATGTTGAATGTGTTTTTCCTTTAGACCAAATACTAAAATGGCAAGTCAACTCCGTACCACTTCTTTTTTAAGTCTTGACATCCTTCCAAAATCTGCTGCATGTTTGTATACTCCAATGACTGCAGTCAATCATCATTTTAGTTGTTTTTTGTTTATATTTCGTTAACATTCTACATGTTCTGCTCATAATGCAGTAATTTCTGGCACTCAATCAAACCACCAATGTAACATTTTCTCCACCAGTTTTCCAACATCCTCCAAGTCTATTCTTTGGCAGAAATAAATAATTTAATTAATACTAATTATTATTATATTATATAATTGTTATAGTGGTAATAGATGTATCAAAATTTTATTAAAACATTTGTGAAAATTATGCACCTCACAGTGATGTCATTGTTTGAAGTTTTACTAAGCTGTTTGTTGCTACTTAAGCATTCTGTTGGTTTTGTTTGTTGAGCTTAGGTGACTTCTATGATAATTTTGCATCTTATTTGGTGCATTTCAACTGGTTTGTCAGTATTGAACAATATAGAGGTGTTGTGAAACTGGCTGCATATGCAGCTGCACAGACCAAGACTTCCAGAATCTGTGGAACTGGGTCAATGAAATGATATGGAGGCAGCTATGGATCATGTGTGTGGCTGTATGGCTTCCAGAAGCATGGGCAGAGGTAGCGTACCCTGTCCCCAAGAAGACACCAGTGATCTCAGTCCCATAAATGGCATATCTTCAGTTTTTGGAGGTTAGCTGTCCCTGCAGAAATTAGTAAAAACGAAACAAACAAACAAACAAAAACCCGAAGTAAAATTGGGTCATTGGTGTGGTGGCAGTTGTGGGACTTCAGCAGGATGGGTGATTTTCATATCCTCCCTCCACTCTTCCAAGACATCCCAGTGTAATCAGCTATGGGACTTTTATATCTATGATTTGCTGCAGCTTGGCTTGCCTCTTTCAAGAGTTAAATGAGTATATGACTCTGGCCAATGGGTAGACATGGCAGTGATTGTGACTGTGTATGCCATTAAGAACTTCCAGAATAGGGGGGGGGCAGTCCACCCTGTTCCCCAAAGATCCCAGTGATATAATAGAAATTTTGAATATATATTTTAGAATATAACTTTTTTCTAGGAAAATATAAAGCTCCTGTCATAGGATATAGACACAAAAGGAAAATTTGTGGACTTGCCTCCTAATATCTTTTATATATTCTACCTTTTCTGACTTTACTGTGTGTATTTGACAATAAAACATTGTAAATTTTGTAAATGACTTTTATGCAACAAAATGTACATTAATTAATGCTAAAATGGTATAATATGTATTGTATTTGCATTATTTGAAAATTGGTTATGTATGTCTTATTATAAATTGTATTTAATTAGCCAATTATTGCATTTGCTATTTCTCAATAAGAATTATTGGTTAAGTCCTTTAAGAAAGTTCTTGTACTTAGGACACATACATGTGTCTGATGACCTGGGACATACTTGAGGGAAGTACTAGCCCTCAAGGAAGACCTTGTAGAGAAAGTTGAGAGTAGAAGCACTAGAGTTATCTCTCTACTCTCTGACATCTATCTTCATTTGGCATATCCTTAAACTCTGCGTTTTAATTTCCTCATCAGGTATATATACTCTCCATGTAGCACAGTCTTTTGTTTTTGTTTTTGTTTTTGGGTCACACCCGGCAGTGCTCAGGGGTTACTCCTGGCTACATGCTCAGAAATTGCTCCTGGCAGGCACGGGGGACCATATGGGGCACCGGGATTCAAACCGATGACCTTTTGCATGAAAGGCAAACGCCTTACCTCCATGCTATCTCCCGGGCCCCAGCACAGTCTTTAATATCCATGAACAGGCATCGTTGCATTTGGCTAAAGCACCCTTAGGAATAAAGCATCTGTTTAATAATGTTCTTCACAAGATTTGGGTAATTAAATTCCCTTTATAGAATTGTATTTTTTTTCTAAAATTCCATTTTTAGATTGGCAGAAATTGCACACTCCCTTCTAAAGCTTGCACCATATGACACCCAGACAATGGAGAGTCGAGGGCTTCGGCGCTACATCATGGAGATGCTCCCAATTACTGACTGGACAGCAGAAGCAGTGAGGCCAGCCCTTATCCTCATTTTAAAGAGACTGGACAGAATGTTCAACAAAATTCACAAGATGCCGACTTTGAGGTGAGGAAGTCTTCCAAATTAGCTGTTGATATTGTAAGCCTCAAAGTGAGGGGTATTTGTATTTTAGTATGGATAAGTCTGTACTTGAATGAATGACATGAAATTTTTCTATGCATACTTAATCGGGCATATTAATATATACACATATAAGTAAGGGAGGCTATGCTTTGAAGAAGATATTTCTTAAAATATATGTTTGGGGTTTAGGAATGGAACTCAGTAGTAGAATATAATGTTCACATGTGTGAGACTCTAGTTTTGATCTAGAGTTTGAGTGATCTAATTTCGATCACTCACACACATATAAATATATGTATATATGCAATGATCATTTTAAATCGATTCACTTATTAGCTATTATGACCCTTAATTGTCATAAATAAAATTATTGTAAGTAAATGTTAGGTCCTTTAAAAATAATCAAAGTATTTCTTATAAATAAAATAATTGAGAGACAAAAATGCATCAAAAACAATATTCAATGTGATATTTTAAATAGCAGTTTACATAAAATCATTATAATATTCAACCAAGAGACAGCAAAAAATAAACCAAGATTGATATCATAAAATGATATTATTTTCTATTAAGTTGGTACTAACTGAACATTACTACCCACTTGATCTCTACTCTGTGGGCTTAGATATACATTGGTAAGCTTCCTATGGTTAATTTCAATTAATTTACTTAATTAAGGTTTTCATGTAGATCTAAGATCAATATTTAAACTAATAGTCATAGTGAGTAAATCATACAGCTGATAAATATCAAACCCACTCACTTGAAAATCCCAACTCACTAGTTGCAATAGTGAAATGATAGCATTTTCTGGCCTTTAATAAAACAAACTTTACAGCCAACTTTCGAATCAATGAAACTCTTTCTTAAGAACTTTGATCACTTTATCAATTTTTCAGAATTTTTTTTCAGAGATTGGCTTGTGTTCTTCTCATTAACACAGTCATCAGAGTTTACTGAACTTACAAAAGAAAATGAAGTAGGATTTTGTTCTAATACTTGATGGACTACATTCTTTGATAACTTGACATTATTACGGATTTTAGTAACACAGAACTACTTAGCAATAATGTACTCCTACAAAAAAGAAATATTCATAGTATTGCATAAAGTCAAAATCTTATTTCTTTCAAGAATGTATCAAAATCACTTCGTTTTCTTAAATAGCTTTGTATTTAAATATGTTAAACATCCCATTATGTTTATCCATTTGTCTCACTACATTATAAATTTATTTTATTTTATTATTATTTATGTTATTATTTATATATTATTAATATTATTTATAGTATTATTCATTTCATAAAATATAGTAATAGATTTCTAGATCAATGTATTTATGTTTAGTGGTAGACAGTTTCTTAGATAATTCTGTGAATTTGGGAGTTCCTTGGATTATTTTCTTCAAGTGAGCTGAGCTTAATATGAAAAAATGTTGATTGAAACTGACTGTGAGCACTTGTGCCTCAGGAATGTCAAAGTATCATCATTTATGCACATCCCCATTTACCATTGGAAATCTTTCATTTTGATAGAAAATATAAGGCTAAAAGTCATGTCCAGGGACATAGCACAGTCAGTAGGCCATTTGCCTTGCATGCAACCAACCTGGGTTTGATCCCTGGCATACCATATGGTCCCTCTGAACTTGCCAGGAGTAATTTCTGCATGCAGAATCAGGAGTAACCCCTGAGTGTTGCCAGGTGTGGCCCAAAATTCAAAAAATAAAATCATATCTAGAATATTTAGAAAGTGTTATCTATTTACAGGGTCTGATATAAAGCAAACTGGATAGATTTTATTACAAAAGACCCATGTTCACTTTTTATACATCACCATTTATATACCACCAAAGATCATAGCACAAAACGTCTCTTCTTAGGAAGCTAAGAATATACATTTTAATTAAACAATTTTATTCTAATGTGATTTTGAGGGCAGGGATTAAGCACATTCCTCTATTTGTGGTAGTCAGAAAAACTGATAAGATGGATAGTCTGATAAATAGATTTCAGCAATGTAGGCTGGGCATCAAATAAGTTGTATTGGGATCAGATAACTTTCTGACAGGTTTTCTAAAATAGCAGTCTTCGTTGATAAAACCAGAAAATTTAATATGCAACCCATTCATTATTTCTTTTTCTTCTTCAATAGATTTTGTCTCATTAGTCCAGTGGGGCAGGAGTTTCTCTGCTACGTTTTCAGTATCTTCTTTCCTTCCCAGTGTGCTCTGTACTTTTGGAACAACATGGGTAAACTTCATCCCGTGTGAAGCTTTTGTTGTCTCAGTATCTATCCTGACTTAAAAGGCGTCCGAATCACTGCTTCATTCACTTGTTTCAGACTCTCCAGAAGGGAGCCAAGCTGCTAATGGCTCCTATATTGTATTCCAGGCGACAGGTTGAGTGGGAGCCTGCCAGCAATTTGATTGAAGGGGTTTGTTTGACACTTCAGAGGCAGCCAATCATATCCTTCCTGCCTCACCTTAGGTCACTGATCAATGTCTGTGTCAATCTGGTGAGTAGCCAAGTGGCAATCTTATGAAACTTTGCAAAATTTCACTCTGCTATTGACTTCTCTGAATTGAAGATTTACAGGTCAACCACTTTGTGCCCCTATCTACTTATCCATGAAAGCCGATGGCTCAGGTGACACTGAACATAGTGAGGTATATTTCAAGGTGGTGCGTGGGGAGATACAGGGGCCCATCCCTACACCGATGGGATTTTTGTCTGCTGCTTCCCACGTGCTACTTTGACAATTCACCTCTTTAAGCTGCGCTGAGAGTTGAGGGCTGCCAGTTGGAGAGTGGGGTGGCAGAGACAATGATTGGCTTGAAGTTGAGCCTGGGATGGGGGAATTTTAAATACGAGAATTTTTTCCTTTTTTTTTTTAAAGTACTAAACGACATTATATGTTGGCCAGTCTATGATTGATGTGAATAAAATATATATCATTTAAGTAATATCTAGAGTCTGGTCCTGGCAAGGTTTTGTACAATGTGAAATCATGTTAGAGCATTTCATTCACTAGGATCTGCTGCTTACCTAACTGAGCAATAGATCTGTAGCTGGAATGCCTAATGCTAATAAAGCTACTAGATTCGAATGTCATCATCATTGTTCTCAGTCTTTGCTCCATAAAGAATGTTGACTGCCTTCCTTTGAGTTCACAAGTAAGTATGTTCAGTCTCCTGACTAGAATAGTTTTTGGCTCATCTCTCATTTTTTTATGTAGTTAGCTGTAAACAGCATTCTACAAAACCTTGACTGACTACAGTGTAATGTTTGATCTGACTCCAGACATTACATGCCTTCCAAATAAGGCAATGAGAACAGATGGAAAAGTTACATGCCCAACCTTCAAATTTTTATAACCATCATTACTATTATTAAATGAAATTCCCTTAATATGGTTGCATGAAATTGCAATAGTCAAGGCTGGTCATGTGCTCTGTTTGTATTTCAGGTGATGGGAGTGGTAGGACCTTCCAGTGTTGCTGATGGATTACCCCTTCTTCATCTCAGCCCTTATCTCTCACCACCTCTGCCCTTCAGCACAGCTGTTGTCCGGCTTGTAGCATTGCAGATACAGGTGTGACTGCCTTACCTGTTTGTCACGCTCATTAAGTTGCTGGTTGAGGCACCAGATCCTGGTGTTCTCTTTTTTTTCTGCAAAGGCTGGGCAAAATCTGTGAAACCAAGTGTATGAATATCTCCAAACTGACATAGGTTTGGAGCTTCAGTCCTGAGCCTGGCCCCAAGTTGTGCTTCTGTAATTCTTCTCGAGATCTCAAAAATAGCAGAGTCATTTAGTCTTGCCATAAACTTAGGTTTGTCTTTGGTCATTTAACAATGTGTGCAAATACCACAGGAAAATAAATGTTCACCACTCATCAGCTCTCAATTGTCAATTAAAAAAATCAATAGTATTGAGGTTTGGTTTTAAATTTTTTGCAGAAAGAACCATAATGCACAATTCTTTGAAATATTAATAGATTTTGTATATCTTAATTTTCTTTAATAATTGTGAGCTGAACATTTTGGGTGCCTTTTTAAAATTTCTTCCTGTTGTTTTGCTTTCTGAAATTAGAATGATCATTCTCAAGGCAAAAAATATGGAATGCCTATTTTTCTGCCTATTTCTGTGTACCATTAGATATTAGTCAATGATAAACCATCCAAAAGTTCTGTGATTAATGGCTACATATATAATTGATGTAATTACATGATAGTCTCATCTATTTTTAAAACCAAGCTTGATGATTCATTATCCAAAAAATGGGTAGATGACATTAAAAAGATTAAGAACGGCTATGGGTATCATCCAGAATAATGACACCTCTAAAGTGAAAGGTTTTAATCATCTATGTGTAAAGATCAACCATGTCTTCCTACATTGCTTATTGCCTTCCAGTTTGGAGAAGGCATTATATGACAATCAAAGGACTTCTAAATAATCTCAAACATGGAGCAGGTATCAATTTTTCATTTTATTTCTTTTCTTTTGTTTCTGGTATATTTATTGGTGAAGAAATGAATGATGAAATGAGAACATTATGTATCAGATGATGATTATTATGTTTTGCCTAATATTTAAGATCTTGCTTTTTTCTAGGTATATAGCTATCATTTATGCCAAGCAAATGGTAAAGTATCAATTCTGAGTGATTCATATGTTGCACAGATTACAACTGAAGTCATAGTTTGCAGGAGCAACCAGAAGAGAACCTCCGTCTCCATCATGCTCTGATAAAACAAACATTGCAAATGGGCCTTCTTGGGGGTCAATTAATCTTTTCTTTCTATTATTGCTGTACAGGCCTTAAAAGAAGATTTTCCTTTAAGCCATGTGATATCCCCATTCACCAATCAAGAGCGAAGGGAGGGGATGCTTTTAAATCTACTCATCCCATTTGTGCTCACAGTAGGATCTGGAAGCAAAGGTCTGATTAATTTAACTAAAGGAAATTTATTATTGTTGTCATATTTTCTGAAATGTTAGACTATCAGTTCTTTTTCCCTTTCCCATAAAGGTCATACAGAAATATCCACCTGAATAACTTAAACAATGTTACATTAGGATATAAAGTTCATTTTTCTTCTCAGATTAGCAACCCTGAGTCAAATATGTTTCACTGCTCCACATCTTAGAAGATCTATTTATTTCATTCATTTCAGTACAGATAATGTAGGGACACATTGTTTTCATCAATTAAATGTTATTAATCAAAGACAATTTGACGAGATTTAGTAGGTGATAGATGTTATAAACGTGCTGCCACTAGGTTTAACATAAATTCTGCACTTCATTAAATACCAATTGCATATTCAACCTTTTTGTTTGGGGGAAGACTTATTTTTCTTAGGAAAAATTTTAACTCAAATGTAAAGAGAGAGGGCCTGAGAAATAGCATGGAGGCAAGGCGTTTGCTTTGCATGGAGAAGGATGGTGGTTCAAATCCCGGCATCGCATCTGGTCCTCTGAGCCTCCCAGGAGCTATTTCTGAGCATAGAACCAGGAGTAACCCCTGAGTGCTGCCAGGTGTGAGGAAAAAAAAGTAAAGAGAGTAGATTATGAATATTTGAAAAGACAAACAGAAAGGAGATTGAAGTGATAAGATTTAGCTAAGAGCACTAACCCTAGGATACCAACTACAGAAAAAGAACTTTGGTATCAGGATCACTTTCTGTCCTTAGGAGAAGCTGAATTTGGGAAACACCATATTTCCAGGTTGTTCTAGTTTGGAACTGGAAAAAACTGAATTGTACTGAATCTGATGTGGAAAGTCTACCTTGTGACTTTTTCCTCTGCTTCTCTCTTCCAAACTCTGTCCCTCAGATAGCCCCTGGCTGGAGCAACCTGAAGTCCAGCTATTGCTGCAGACAGTAATCAACGTGCTTCTGCCACCTCGGATTATCAGCACCTCAAGGAGCAAGAATTTCATGTTGGAAAGCTCCCCTGCCCACTGTTCCACCCCTGGAGATGCAGGAAAAGATCTGCGCAGGGAAGGGCTAGCAGAGTCTACCAGCCAAGCAGCATACTTGGGTGGGTACTTTACCAGCCTCTCCAACTCTCTCTATGTACCTATGCATGTATATGCATTTATATGCGCATATACATATTTGTCTATGTTCTAATTTGATGCAAAAAGAGTATTTTTAAAGAATTTTTAAAATTATTTAAACATTTTGGGCCGGGCAGTGGCGCTGGAGGTAAGGTACCTGCGCTAACCTAGGACAGACCACGGTTCGATCCTCCGGTTCCCCATATGGTCCCCCATGCCTGCCAGGAGCGACTTCTGAGCGAATAGCCAGGAGTAACCCCTGAGCATCACCGGGTGTGGCCCAAAAACCAAAAAAAAAAAAAAAGAAAATTATTATTATTTTTTTTTTTTTGGTTTTTGGGTCACACCTGGCAGTGCTCAGGGGTTACTCCTGGCTCCATGCTCAGAAATTGCTCCTGGCAGGCACGGGGGACCATATTGGGCACCGGGATTCGAACCGATGACCTTTTGCATGAAAGGCAAATGCCTTACCTCCATGCTATCTCCCGGGCCCCAGAAAATTATTTAAACATTTTAAATGACTCAGTCCCAGAAATCATGAAAAGAAGCTTTTATTTTATTTTATTTTTTATTTATTTATTTATTTATTTATTTTGGTTTTTGGGCCACACCCAGTGACACTCA
>PVKC010018862.1:0-19408 GCA_004027635.1 Crocidura indochinensis
GATCAACTATGTAAAACATGGCCTTTAAATAAAATAATTTATATACAAAAGACAAATGAATAAAATCCTAATACAGAAAAATTTTTGTCTGTTTGTTCAGGCAGACCGGTGGTGCTCAGGGGTTACTCCTAGTTCTGCGCTCATAAATTGCTCCTGGCTTGGGTACCAAATGGGAATCTAACCAGCTTCTGACCTGGGTCAGCTACATGCAAGGCAAATGTCCTACCACTGTGCTACCACTCTGGCCCCAGAAAATTATTTTTAAGTAATGAAATGAAAATAACATGCATACACTGCATGACTTCTCACTTTCTAAGAATTTGGACAACATTTTATTCTTCAAATTCTTCTGATTCACAGCAGAAAGCTGGCCATTTCAGGAGGAGAGGGTGGATCAAGTCCCTGACCTGCCAAAATCACACCTGCTGCCTCTGTCACCCAGAATCATCTTTTACCCAATGGCCCTGCCTCATCACTGGCCCTCTAGTATTCCCTTCGGGGACACCAATCTGACCAAACTACAGGTATGCAGGGTTTTGGGATTGATGCTACCAGGGCTTTTTGAAGTGAATCCAGGCACATTTCTCATCCCCACACCCCACCACCTTCCTTTGTTCAGTAAGCCTGGCCCCTAATAATTGTAGTATCAGTAATAGTGCTTTGAATTTCTGAAAATTTTTATTTTTTTGTCATCCTTATAGGAACACACTTATTTAACAGAATGGACAGCTAACAATAAGAGCTTACTAATCCTTTTGCTATTGTATAATGACTTCATTGGATATATAATAATTTTCACAAATGTATTTGCTATGTGCTTTTTTCTTTATTTTTTAAACTTCCTTATCTTCTATTTTATTTACATTTTTTTTTTTTGGTTTTTGGGTCACACCCGGCAGTGCTCAGGGGTTACTCCTGGCTCCATGCTCAGAAATTGCTCCTGGCAGGCACGGGGGACCATATGGGGCACCGGGATTCGAACCGATGACCTTTTGCATGAAAGGCAAACGCCTAACCTCCATGCTATCTCCAGGGCTTTTATTTACATTTTATCAATACATTTGCTTTCTCTTTTTGGAAACAAATGTATTATGGTCAGCTATCAACTATGTGGTGTATTTTCTTCAAAAAAAATTTAAAAATCAGGAGCCAGAGTGATAGCACAGCAGTAGGGTGTTTGCCTTGTATGCAGCAGGGCAGACCCAAGTTCTATTTCCAGCATTTCAAATTGTCCCTGAGTCAGGAGCAATTTCTGAGCTCAGAGCCAAGAGTAACCCAAGTGTCGCTGGATGTGGCCCAAACACCGCAGTATTATGCTGAGTGAAATGAGTCAGAGGAAGAAGTTTGCATGAGATCATTACACTCATTTGTTGGATATAAAAATTATTGTATGCTAATGTTTAGAGACATTAGAGATGAGAATCAAGAGGACCCATTCATAATATTCCTATAATTCCTTGCAACAAATAGTGGATGAGGGCAGTTAAGGCAGAGAAAGGACCACTATGACAATGACAGTTGGAAATAATTTTGGACAAGAACTGGGTGCTGAGAGAAGATAAAGTGATATGCATGATACCCCTTCAGCGACAATATTGTAAACCACAGTGTCTTAAAAAAAGGAAGAAAGAGTTTTGTCTTAAAAGAAAAAAGGAAAGAAGCTTTGTAACTATATAGGTCATGATGATTTAAATAATTTATTTTAAAAAAATAGAAGAACGCTGTCCAAAATCATAGTAAAATAATTTAAATTCTGCCTTTTCTGTAATTAGTCTCCTTTCCAGAGTAGGCTTGTGAAAAATGTTTTATATATAAATATGTGTTCAAATGTAATATTCTGCCTTCTGGCCTCTGATATAAAATTAACCTTTTGCTAAGGTAAATTTGGAACTAGTGTACATTTACCCACTATCCTCCTTTCCACTTCCAATTTGAATTATTTGAGGTAACTAAGAAAGCAATCAAAATTACTCTTGGGTTACAGCAATAGTTTAATGGGTAGGACATTTGTCTTACGTGTGGCCAAACCAGATTCAGATTTCTGGCAGCCTTTGTGGTCTTCTAAACCCACCAGGAGTGATTCTTAAGTGCAGAACTATGAGTAACCCCTGAGCACCACTGGGAGTGACCCCCAAACAAACAAAGAAGTACTCTTAAGCTCGTAAATTGTCAGTTGATCTCAACTGGAAATAATTTGCCTTCCAAAGTGATATTACTTAGTAAGGCCTG
The DNA here is from genome assembly GCA_004027635.1 of Crocidura indochinensis. Classification (NCBI taxonomy): domain Eukaryota; kingdom Metazoa; phylum Chordata; class Mammalia; order Eulipotyphla; family Soricidae; genus Crocidura; species Crocidura indochinensis. Next base: position 2,230 of record PVKC010018862.1, read on the forward strand.
TTTAAAACATTTGGGAAGATTTATTCCTCAGTTATATCTCTGGAATAAAGGTAGGTTTGTCTTCTAGATCAGAATTTTCCACCTTTTTAGCTATTAAAAATATATCAATAATAGTTTCTAAAGAGAAAAGTTAAATAATTACTTCTGATTATTATTATTTCTCTTCTCAAATCTTTCAATTTGTATATTTGCTCAAGAGTCTGGATGTCGTCCTATGGATAGATACAAGTCACAGCTTGTCATTCCATCACTCTTTTAAACTCTTTCTAGGTTGTTTTTACAAAAAAAATTATTCTTCTTTACCTATTGTACCCAAGTTGCCTGCTCTGCCTTTGCAGTCTTCAGAGCAAATGAGGTCAAAGCTTACTTTTCCTTGAGCACCTTTTTACCACTGCACTGGTCCTTTTTAGTTCTTTGTGTAGAACCCATATTCAGGCATGTTTCCTGAACTGCTCTTCCTCTCTTTTCCTCCTATCTTTGCCAGCTATGACTTAAAAACCACATCCTCAAAAAGCCCTTCTCTTCCCTCCCTACTATTTTCTCTCTCAGCATCCTGTTTAGTCCTGCCACAGTTTTTATTATTCTATGTAATACAAAACTTGGTTTACTTGGAGATTTTCTCTCCTCACTACTTGGCAAAATCAATGAATAGGATAAGCTCTTCTTTTCGTTCATTGCTATGTACCCATGTTTGCCTTATCAATGGATCTTTAATAACACAAGTTAAGTGGATTACATAACTATTTCCCCATACTTTGGGGCTTATAAACCATCCATTGTCACATGTAAGTTAATCAAATTTTCATGACTAGCCAGCTCTCTTCTAATAAAAAACCTATTTCTGGACACTTTTTACCCTTCCCCTCCTATTTTCTAACTCACATTTTCAATTCTGAAATTAAAGTTCTGTTACATTTCACCTTTTGTTTAGGGTTTGAAATTACTACAACCTTCTCCCCCTACACCATACCATTAAACTATTGCTGCAATTGATATTCTCTCATACCATTAAACTATTGCTGCAATTGATATTCAATATAAAGGTGGGTTCATTAAAATTTAAATTGACACAAATTTGGTACTTGATTTTACTTTTTGTTCACACACAGCTCAGACTTTACTCCTAATTCTATCAGAGATCACCCTGGTTGGGCTTGGTGTACCATATGGAGTGCTAGGGATTGAATTCAGGTCAGCTGCATAGAGGGGCTAGTGTCCTGCCTACTGTACTATATCATTCTAGCACCTATTTGGTATTTACTAAGTGTGCAACACTGTAAAAGCACTCAGAATATAAATATTAATAAGATTCAGCCTTTCCTAACTTTATAGATTCAGAGTTTGGGCAGGAAGTACATAATTATATGAGATGTATAATTGCACATGTTACATAAAAGACAGTTTCACAGAAGATTGGTATCTAATACCAGTTTAAGAGAGAAGATCTCTTGTAGGTTTCCTGGAGAACATGCCATAAAGAGAAAGAGAGGTGTCACAGCATTGAGAACTATACAAGCCCAGACATGTAAATGAAAAATTCTGTGAATAGAAATATCATCAGCATTTCGGTATTGTTAGATAATAAAGTACAGATCAGAAAAATGCTGAATAATAGGTCAGAAAATAGGGACTTGGATCCAGTCACCAAGGGAATCTGAAGTCATGGTTAGGAGTTGAATGGTTTTGTTTTGTTTTGTTTTGTTTTGTTTGTTTGTTTGTTTGTTTTTGGGTCACACCTCAGCAGCGCTCAGGGGTTACTCCTGGCTTTATGCTCAGAAATCACTCCTGGCAGGCTCAGGGACCATATGGGATGCCGGGATTCGAACCACCATCCTTCTGCTTGCAAGGCAAATGCCTTGCTTCCATGCTATCTCTCCGGCCCCTGGAGTTGAATGTTTTAATGATCCTTAGTGAATGATGGGTTGGGAAGTAGGTGGAGATATATATTTAAGGGGTCTCTTGGGGTAAAGGGTGGAGGTTTGAATCACAATTTGGTCCCCAGGGGCTACTCTTAGCTCTGTGTTCAGGAGTGACCACTGGCTCTGTGCTTCAGCATTGATTCTATATGTGGTGCCAGGGATCAAACCTGGATTGATGACATTAAAACAAGTGCTTTGACCTTTGACTCCCCAGAGGATATTTTTGGGACCAAGGAAACTGATGAAATATGAGGAAGATGGAATAATGGTAATAGAGTCTGAGATCAGAAACCAAATTCAAAAATCTTTAAAAAGTAAAATGAGGGGTCTGGAGCTATGTGGATGGGGTAGGGCATTTGTCTTGCGAATGACTGACCTGGGACCGACCAGGGTTCAATTCTGAGCCTGCCAGGAGCAATTTCTGAGCACAAAGCCAGGAGTAACCTCTGAGAGCTGCCAGGTGTGTCTCAGGGCACCCTGAGTAACACCCAGACCTCCTGAATACTGATAGTAGGCCCAGTCCCCCCAAAGTAAAGAAAGAACAAGAAAAAGAAAGCTATCCATTAACAATCACATCAAAAATCGTAAAATAACTAGGAATAAATTTAACTGAGGTGAAAAAACTCTACCCTAAAAATGATAAGACATTGGTGAAAGACTGACCCATATAACAGAAAGCTAGACATCTTGGGAGGAGTGGGAGGCCAAGTTCCTGCCCTGTTGTAGTCCTGCCTGCTGACTTCATCACCAGGAATCACTGTTTTTCTGATAGCCCTACTTTATAACTGAATATCTATGATTCCCTTCAGGGACACCGATCTGACTAAACTTCAGGCACACTATTTTTAGGGGCTGTTATCACCAGGGCTTTTTGGAGCAAGAGTGGGCACCCTCCCCACATCCACCTTTTTTTTTTTTTTTTTTCAGAAAGCCTGGTAGCTGAGAACATGCCCCTAAAAACTATATTATCCATAATAGTGCTTTAGCTTTCTAGACAACTTCATATATTTGATACTGCCATCCCTATAGGAACACACCAATTTAACAGAATGGACAACTAACATCAAGAGCTTACTAAATCTGCCATTGAATTAATGACTTCATTGGAGATACAATAATTTTCTACTATTTTTTTAATTTTACTAATAATTTTCTAATAATTGCTACTCTATTTTTTGATCTTTTTTTAATTTTCTTCTCTTCCATTTTATTTTTTCTTTCTATTTTTTCAATACCTTTGTTTTCACTTATTGGAAACAAATATATTATGAACAACTTTATGCGATGCATCTTTTTAATTTAAATTTTATAAAATAACATTGCTAAAAAAAATCTGGAAGACACAAATAAATCAAAAAATATTCCATGCTCAAGCATTGGAAGAATCAATTTGGTTAAAATATCTACAATACCCAAAATGCAGTTCCCATCAATATGTCAATAACCTTTTCCACAGAACTAAAAAGAATAACACTGAAATTTGTATGCCACAACAAAATGCAATGAACAACAAAGCAGTGTAAGAAGGAAGAACCAGGTGAAATGCTTCCTAATTTCAAACTATGTTACAAAGCTATGAGAATCAAAATGGCATATGTTATAGCATGTAAACAGGTACATCACTCAATGGATTAGATTAGAAAGCTTATAATAAAACACACACATACCAAAAAAATTTTTACAAGGGGCCAGAGAGATAGCATGGAGGTAAAGTGTTTGCCTTGCATGCAGAAGGACCGTGGTTTAAATCCCGGCATCCCATATGGTCCCCCAAGCCTGCCAGAAGCAATTTCTGAGCATAGAGCCAGGAGTAACCCCTGAGCGCTGCCGGGTGTGGCAAAAAACAAAAAACTAAAACAAAAAACTACACATATATGTTCAATGATTATATAATAAAGGAACCAAAAATCTACAACAGCGACAATATCTTCAATAAGTTGTGTTGGAAAGGGGCCCGGGAGATAGCATGGAGGTAAGGCATTTGCCTTTCATGCAAAAGGTCATCGGTTCAAATCCCGGTGCCCCATATGGTCCCCCGTGCCTGCCAGGAGCAATTTCTGAGCATGGAGCCAGGAGTAACCCCTGAGCGCTGCCGGGTGTGATCCAAAAAGTTGTGTTGGAAAAACTGAACTTGTGACTACAAGTAAAAAAAAAAAAAAAAAAAAACTGAAGCATTTACTCATATCATGCGTAAAATTTAAGGACTGTGTGAGGACTTTAATATAAATCTGATATCATACAATTCCTAGAAGATAGTCAAGGAAATGGATAAGGACTACATACAGGAGCCATGGATTTGACCCCTAAATCTATACAGCCCCCCAGACCACTGCCAGGAACAGCTTCTAATCATGGAACCAGTAGTAGACCCTTGCATTGCCAGCAGTGGCTCCAACACAAACAAGAATATTTTTTAAAGAAAGCATAAGCAGAAGCTCCTTGGTGATAAGTTTTTAAAGGGACATTAAAAGAAAAGGCAAAAATAAAAACCAAAAAGAAGCAGAAGAACAACATCAATCTAAAAAAGCTTCTGCACATCAACAAATAAAAAGACAATTTAATGGATGTGAGTAAACAATTGCAAGTTATACATTTAATAAGCTGTTAATATTCAAAATATATAAAGAACTCATAGTACTCAATGAAATAACAACAATCCATCAAAAACAGGCAGAATGTATGAGTAACATTTTTCAAGAACATTTTCTTGAAAAGAGTCAAAGGGTGGAGAAAAAGGGTGCTCAGAACATTGCTATTAATAGAGAAATGGGGATCAAAATTATAGCCAGATACTGCTCCATATCTGAATGGCTATAATAAAAAAAGATGAAAAATAAAGAGTTGGTGAGGCTATAAAGAAAAGTGAATCCTATACTATTACTGAGCTCTCTGAATTCCCTCCTGAGTGTTAGCAATTGGGGAAAATGAAGGACACAGGGTCTCTATCACTTATTCCAGAAAATTAAGCAGATTTTGGACTATTATAAATGCTCTCCAAAATGTCTCATGGTTTAGCTGTTCCACACCAGCTGAGCTGGCCAGAGAGAAGACAATAAGGACAACTCTTTAAATTCATCTGGAATCATAGCTGGGAGAGGTCCCTGTATTAAATTTCAATGTTTACTGTTCCTCGAGTTTGGCAAACCAAGCTCTTTGCATCTCAATCCTTTATGATCATCTTACAATTTTACAACACAATCCACCTGCCTCCTGATGCCATTCTCCCCTGCAGCAAGCATATGTTTTCCACTCCAGAGTCTACAATGCAACCATTGAGTTGCAAGCTGTTAGTGTTTGTTTGTTTAAACATCTCTTTTGTTTAAATTCTGTTCAGCTGGAGCAGGAACAATAGTATGCTGGATAGGACATTTATCTTGCAGGCAGCTGACCTGGATTCAATCCCCAGTACTCCATTTGGTCCCCTGAGCCCACCAGGTAATCTCTAAACTCAGAGCCAAAAATAATCTCTGAACATTACTAGGTGTGCCTTCCCCACAAAGAAAAACAAACTAAATTCAGTTCAGTTATTGATTGATAGCACAAGAAATGAATAAAAATAAACCTAACAGTGGCTCACCCTTTTTTTTCTTGCTGCCCTGAATGAAGGACTCTGAGAAACCTTCATTTTTTTCATAGACTTTCTTTTCTCAGTTATCTCTATCTCCTGTTTGTGAGCATATGCATTATTTTCTGGGCCCCTTCTTTATCAAAACACCTTTGAACTATATAGTTCTTTAGCTCAGGAAACGGTACCTGTCCTTATCTAGCTTTCTGCCTTCAGCCTACTCCACTTGTCTCTAGAACCTTCCTTTCACTTAAAATTGCTCATTCTAGGTAATCAGAGAGCACATGCTGCTCCATAACAGTCAAATATAATAGTTGTCTGTCTTCATTTGACTTGATTTCTCCAGACATTTAGCATGAGGGAGGGGCAAGCCAACTTTTTAACCTCACTCTCAAATGATTTTGAAACATTTCATGATTTCAAATAAACTTGACTCATTCTGGAAGACATTCAATGGGACCAGAGCACATGCCATCCTGTAGCATGGCTTGTCCTGAGCTGGACTGCATCACCCAGACTGATCATTGAATTATCAGGTCCACATACTATTGCCTTCTATGAAAGAGAAAATCTTTTTCTTGTTCCCCCTGAAATAGACAACCGTATTAGTGTTTGAGTGAATAGTCCATTTTTAAAGCATATTTAGGGATATATATATATATATTTTTTTTGGTTTTTGGGTCACACCCGGCAGTGCTCAGGGGTTACTCCTGGCTCCACGCTCAGAAATTGCTCCTGGCAGGCAGGGGCGACCATATGGGGCACCGGGATTCGAACCGATGACCTTTTGCATGAAAGGCAAACACCTTACCTCCATGCTATCTCCCGGGCCCCCATATTTAGGGATATTTTAAAAATATTTTAAAACAAACAAAAGAAGTAAGGGGAGAGAGAAATTTAATAAATAAAATATTGGATCACTTAGTAGTAGAACACTTGCCTTGCTTATGTGAGGTCCTCGATTTAATTACTGATACTGCAAAACAAAAAATTAAATAAACAAAATGTAGTGGTTTAAGCTCAAAGTAAGTTGGTTATATAATTTGGGTTTTTTTTTTTTTTTTGGATTTTAGGCCACACCAGGTGACCCCTGGGTTACTCCTGGGGTTACTGGGGTTACTCCTGGCTATGCACTCAGAAATGGCTCCTGACTTGGGGGGCCATATGGGACATCAGGGGATAGAACCACAGTCCATCCTTGGTCAACTGTGTGCATAGCAAACGCCCTACCCTTGTGCCACCGCTTGGTCCCATATAATTTGTTCTTAAATGATTGTCTTGCTAGATAAAACTGTTTGATTTAATATGTGCTTCTTTGTTACTGTTCATAGGAATAAATTTAAAAATTACTGAATACTTTTTCTGTAGACCTGTGACCTAGTTTTGCCAGCAAATAGAGATTCTCACAATGAATACATGTTTCTGCTTGACCAGGAAGTCAAGATTGATATTTCAAGTTCTATTATGTGTAGCCACAGGGGAACCAGGCTTCCTACAACTAGATATGTTTAAATCTGAATCCAAATTGGAATACACACAAGCTCAGCTCTCTCTGAATTGCATCTACCGCTAAAGTTCTCAACTAGATCTTCTGTTCTATGTTTTGAAAAAAAATTCGAAGCTTGCTTTCACTTTGGCTTGAGATTTGGCCTAATAATAGCTTGATAGATATGCTAGCATCAGCTTTTTAATCTAACTTTTCTTCTCGAATGATGAGAACATGAAGTCTTTGACTTTCTTGGCATCTGTGAAGTGAGTCATGCATTTCAGAGAAGCAAGATTTGGAAGAATGGTTTCTTGTATAAGACTTGTGTAAGGACAGACAGCAAGAACAAGAAACTGTGAATTCAGCACTACCAGCTGCCTAGAGCTACTAGATGTGCTGCTCATCTTCTCATTCATCACCACAGCAGGTATGTACACAAGTGGAAAAAAGCATGTCCCGTAGGGGAAAAGATGCAAAAACCCTCAGCTCACAGTATTTGAAAGAGAAAAAGCAGAGCTAGGTTTCATTTCTATTTTTCTCAGTGGTGTCAAGAAACAGATTTCTTCCTTCTCAGCTATTCCTATTCTTTTTTTTTTTTTTTTTTGATTTTGGGCCACACCCAGTGACACTCAGGGGTTACTCCTGGCTATGTGCTCAGAAGTCGCCCCTGGCCTGGGCGACCATATGGGACACGGGGGATCGAACCGCGGTCCGTCCAAGGCTAGCGTGGTAAGGCAGGCACTTTACCTCCAGCGCCACCGCCCGGCCCCAGCTATTCCTATTCTTAATCCACTTCACCTCTGGTAGTCAGTCAGCAAACTGTTTTTGAGCATGTGAAAACAACATCAAAATAAAATCAGAAAAAATGGATTTTGATATTGGTTCTATTTTCTCCCCAAACTTTGTCTCTAACTTAAAAGATGCACAATCTTGCCTTTTTCTATTAGGAACTAGACATTTTTTCAATTAGTCATCCATAGAAATTCTCCCACTATTTTAGGCATAATGGAAATTAGCAAAAGCATCCACCATCTACCTGTTTGATCCAGGAGTCACTGGGAATATTGTTTGGTCTCACTTGAACCTCATAGCAATATTTATTGAATAACTATAATATGCCACACTGTGCTGAAGACAGGAGCTACCAAAATAAAAAAGAATTTGGTATAGTTCCTACTCCTCAGAGTTGGTAGTCTAATGTGAATGGTAAAAATCATGATCAAATAATTATAAAACAGCAGAGACATAAATGCAGATGGGAGGAGGCTCAACCTAGTTTTGAGAGGCCAAAGATGTTTTTCTTTTAAGTGGGTATAGATATGCACTATTTATAGCCCCCAGAATTGTAAATGAGCCTCAAAGAGTTTTTTGGATGACAGAATATTGGCTCCCAAACATACCCACATTCTAATCCTGAGAATTTATAAATATGTTACCATATATTGGCAAAAAGCATTTTTCTTTAAATTAGGCACCTTGCAATGAAGATTATCTCCAGGTATCTGGATGGATACAAAGTAATTACACACAATCTCTTGAAGGATGGTAGCAAGGTCAATGACAGTGGTGGAGACTGGCTCAATGAGAGGAAGGGCCATAAGCCAAATAGAACAGGTAGACTTTAGATTCTGGAAAAAGCAAGGCAAGACTCCTTTAGAGTCTCCCAAAGAAAATCAATTTTAAATATTTTATTGGGCTTCTAAGTCTAGATTATTTGAAACTAGATCTAGAATTGTACTAAAAGAAACTTGTGTTGCTTTAATCCATTAGATTTGTGGTATTTTGTTATAGCAGTAGTGGAAAGTAATGCAGAGTTTTAGTAATGACTCAACCAATGTCACAAGTTAGGTTAGTTCAGGATTAATTTAGCTGCAGAATGAGGCTTGTTGCTGATGGTTTTAGTTTAATTGCCCTCTTTTTTTTTTTTTTCAAATGACCAAAAGGTTCTATTCCTCCTCCCCAGCACACTTTTTAAAACCATTTAGTTCCTGATGTGACTTCAGTCTTTAGGAGCTTGAATGGCAGATTCATTTATTATTTAGTCAAGGGAAAGAAAAGAACCCTCTCTTCTTCCAACAGGGCCAGTGTGAGCAAAGCATATCTTAAATTCCCTCTGAGTTTTAGAAACTCTGCATATCAAGCTCTTTACCTCCTCACTAGCAAAGTCAAAAGAGTGGTCTGAGTTTGTGAATTCTGATATTTGAATATATAAAGTCTCAGTTGAATAGTTCTTAATGAAATGACTTGAGCAAATTGTGGAAATGACCATACTTGCCTGTTATCTCATGTTGAAGATAGAAAGGAAAGCTTGAAATAAGATCTGGATCTTTGGAGCATCAGGACATTAGAGTCAAGGCTGTCTCAGATTATGTATTGAAATAGATACCAATGTGCTTGTAGATACCAATGTGGTAGTAGAGCAATTCTGAGTCTCTAGCTTTGAGGGGAATAATATCCTGGTTTCAAGCAACATAAATGATGTTTTACGTGTCACAGCTTTGCATCTTTGCAGCTTGAACATAGTACAAATATTCCTTTGCCTCACTGCTCCAAATATAGCTCTATTAACCATGCTGATGTCACCATAATTGCTCCCTTGACTTTTCTCTGCTTTCTGCACTGAAGATGTTTGAGAATACTCGGGAAAAGATACTGATTATTAACCTGAATAAGCAACAAGTAATAAACAAGTCCATGATCTTAAGGTGTCTTTCTTTCTTGACTTCTCTGAAAAGCATTTGGCATTCATTCTTTTTTTCTAGAACAGGTTTCCAGAACCTTATTCCGTGGTGCTTTACCCACATGCTGTTACTCCTCAGTTGCAGCCTTTCTATTCTTTTTCCCTTGCCTGCTCACTTTTAGCCCTAATTTATATTCTGTCTTGCAGAGTGTTTTTTGTTTGTTTGTTTGTTTGTTTGTTTTGTTTTTGGACTACACCCGATGACGCTCAGAGGTTGCTCCTGGCTATGCGCTCAGAAATCGCTCCTGATTTGGGGGACCATATGAGATGCCAGGGGATCAAACCGCAGTTTGTCCTAGGCTAGCATGGGCCAGGCAGACACCTTACCACTTGCGCCACTGCTTTAGACCCTGTTTTGTAGTTTTTGCTTCTATATGTTTCTCCTTTAATAAACTCACCTTGTTACAGTGTTCTATTATCATCTTAAAGAGGACTGCTCTGAACGGTCAGCACCAAGCCTTTTATCACGTGTTAGTTTCCACACACCGAAGGCACTGGGGTCCCAGAGCTAAGTCTGTAACCTATTTTAACTCCTCAGAACTGCTGTGCAAAGGTGCACAGTTTCCTTAGGACTTCCTTAGGAAGAGATTGTTCAAAGGGCTAGGATAAATGCTTTGCATACTAGAGGCCTAGGTTCCATCCTTGGCACCATGTGGTCCCCAAATGACCACTAGGAGTGTTCTCCAAGTGAAGCGTTGAGTGTAAGTTCCAAGTAACATCAGATGTGATCAAGAAAATCATCCAGTTTTCCTAGAATGAAGAATTATCTAATGTACCTCAAAGTATTCCTGTAAGAGTTAAGTTAACCTTGCAAGGCAATCAGTACTAGTCACCACTTGTTATCTGTAATTCATAATTGAATAATTGAACATTTTTTTTGTGTTGGGTCCACACTCAACAGTGCTCAGAAATTAGTCCTGGCTCTATGCTTAGGTGTCCCTGATAAATCTCAAGATCATATGGGATGCTAGAGATTGAATCCAGATTGGCCACTTGCCAGGTAAGACCCTACCTGCTGTACTGTCTCTCCGGCCTCTGAACTTTTGTAAATTTTATGTAAACATTATGATTTACAAAATTGTTTAGAAAGCAGTGTTTCAGATATCCAATGTTCTGACATCAATCTGACTACCAATGTAACCTTCCCTCTACCAATGTCTCCATTTATCTCAAATTATCCACTCTATCCCTAAGCTGCCTCCTTCGTAGGCATAAAGTAATTTATTTTACATTGCTGGTTACAACACAAATTTCATGATGCTGTTATAAAAGTTATTGTTACTTGAGTATTGTGTATTATTTGTTTTTTCCCATTCATCTTAATGGGCTTCTAGAAAATGTTCTCATCTAATTTGCTGTGTACTGAAGTGTCAATACTATGGAAATTGAAGATGTAGCACAGACACATATGAGGCCTCACACTCCAGGAGCTATGGAATCAGCAGCATGCATCTCAGCTGAGCAGTTTATATGCCACTGGAAACTGGTTCTGGGTGAAACACTAGACCTTTAGTCAGGGTAAGGATTTAGCCCATCCTCATGCTGAGAAGGCTCCAGAAATCTGGTCTCAGAGACTGGACCTACATAGGCCAACTCAGCCACAGCATCTTTCTGAGATCAGTCACGGAGTTCAAATAATCTAACTTTAACGTGTATATTCTGTTAGCAAATTCAATGCACACCCCTGTAATCTTTCCCCCAACTTTTTTCCCCCTAGCCTCTTCCTTTGGTATGTAAAAGTCAACCTGGATTACAGACTCCCACCCCCACTCTGGTGGATGAGGTTCTGGACAATAAAAAAAAAAAAAGGATCAGGCTTTGGGTGCTCGAGGGAAAGCACATGGCATAGGCAGCATTGGGCAGTGAGAGCGCATGGCAGATAGAAAAAGCACATGGCAGAGAAAGGTCATGAGGAATAAGCTGACTTCAATAAACTTCTTTTCTGACTGCTTGGTGTATTATTTCTCTGTCGCAACCCTGCTTCATTAGACTTATTCATCTGAGGGGTTAGAAACACGGTGCCTAGGAGGTCTCACCCCATTTGTGGACTTTATTTTATATTTTTATTTTACATACCCTCTGCTCCCCAGAAGAATTAAATAAAATACTTCACACATTTCCATTTATTGACTCCTATCTTTGCAAGTATCACCTGCATTCACACTTTCTAGACTCAAGAGTTCCAGTCAGTTTTGCACCTCTGTCTCTGTCTCTATGTCCCTGTATCTCTCTAAGGAATTGCAAACACTCCCACTCAGTTACAACTTGACTTTTCCTCTGCATTTCTCAAGTTGACACAGAGTTGTTCTGACTCTCACAGTCCTCTTGTGTTAATCTATCTTGCATCCATCTTGGCATAGAGCTGAAGCCATACGCTCCTCTGGTTCTAAAACAAACTTACACTGACTCAGCCTTGTTGAATAAAAGCCAGTTCCTCGATGTAATGTTCAAATTCCCACACAGTAGGATTGAAGCTTGGCTCACACTGTATGAGGGGGAAGGGTAAAAGCTGCCTTCCGGATGAGAGAGTAGGCGTAAAATGGGGTGGGAGAAATTATGAGTCACTTGGTTGTTCTCAGCAAGTGACAGAGAACACATAGAGAATGGATAATTATATTCCATACAACCACAAAATGTCAAAAATCATATGGGCATGAATAGCATTCAATCAAGAATTTGTATCAAGCATCCCTGAAGTGCCAAATAGGATGGCCACATGGTGGGAAAAGAGCAGTGAGGATGATACAGCCATTGTTGATCTTGGCTCTCAAGGATTTATAGTCAGAGAAGACAGAAAAATCTCTGTTGTAATATGACATGAAAATCACGCTGCTCTTCTGAAAGAACTTCCCAGAGGGTGGGTCATTCACATCTGGGGGACAAGATAGGGACAAGATTCCAGGAGGAAATGCTGGGATAGAAGCAAGATGTCTTGCACAATGATATAAAGAGGAAAGGTGCAGAGCGGGGTTTTAGGATGACAGTAATAGATTGGAGTGTAGGGTAGTGTGCCAGGTGAACTAGTTCGTTTAATTGCTCGTTTTAAATCTTACCCAATAAAAAAGGTTCCACTCAAAATAAATAATGAGATGGTTGGGGGTGGGAGATAGCAGCAGATAAATGAGTAAACAGCCAGTGCTCTCTTTGCCTTTTCTTTTAGGTAGGATAGCAGGGATTCCACCCACTTAGTCTTGATTGCTAACTAAGGAAAACCAAGGATCTTCTGATTGCAGACTAAGGAAAACCTGGTGAGAATAGTCCTAGAGAAGCCCATCACAGAGTACAGATTAGCAAGCCCAACTAATGGGATACAGGTGACAGAGCTCCAGCTGCAGATTTCAGGCTACGAAAGTGTACACTGGACTGAAAAAAGCACAAGGACAAAGATCCAACTTTTATACACCAGAGACAAGCAGATAGAGAAAAAGACTTGGGGTGTCCTGAGTCCTTAGGATTGAGCATTGAGGAACAGGAAAAGTGATATCATACACAGGGAAGAGAAGAGTCCTAGTCATTATAGAGGGCCTGGACCCATCTACTTGAACTGTATAATATACTAACTTTTTAAGCATTGGGTTAAAGAGATATCATAGCAGTTAGGGTGCTTGCTTTGCAAAACAGCTAACCTGGATTTCAATCTTTGACACTGCATTTGGTTGCCTGGGTCCACCAGGAGTTATCCTTGAACACAGATCCAGGAGTAAGCCCTGAGCATCCCCATTTGGGATGCTGGGGATTGACCACAGGTCGGCCACATGCAAAGCAAGCACCCTAACTGCTATTGCTTCAGCCCCATGCATCTGAGTTTTATATGCAAATCTTTCCTTCAGTTCTTGCTAAGGAGGGAATCCCAGAACCCATTTAGTGACAGACACCTTAACACATTGGAGCAGAGGGTTGAGTCAGAATTGGATACAGAGAAGGGGCAAATCAGAGGTTAAAAAAGAAAATAGAGGCCTGCGCGATAGCACAGCGGTAGGGCGTTTGCCTTGCACAGCTGACCTAGGATGGACCTGATTCAATCCCCTGTGTCCCATATGGTCCCCTTAGCCAGGAGCGATTTCTGAGTGCACAGCCAAGAGTAACCCCTGAGCATCACTGGATGTGTCCCTCTCAAAAGAACCCCCCCCCAAAGAAAGAAAGAGGAAGATAGAGGGGTGAGATTTGAAGAACTCTTTATCATGATAAAAGGGTAAAGTTCATTCTGGGAAGTTTAAGTAAGAAGAATGCTTTCATCTGATTCTGAATGCTTTAGATGTTAAGAAAAAAGTCAAGAGTTTGGATGGAAAAAGGCTAAGTAAGTAATAATTAGAACACAAATAGTTTCAATACTTTTATTATTTTTCCAACACTTTCATTTTAACAATTAAAATAATTCCAGCATCAAGATTCTTTTCTGTTTGTTTTTGTTTGGAGGATACAGTACACAGTACTCAAGGGCTTCTCTGGGCTTTGTGCTCTCAGGTCACTTCTGTCAGTGCTTAGGGGACAATATGACCATTGAACCTCATGCTGGCCTCATGCATGTAACATGAGCATTCAGCCTGTTGAGCTATCTCTCCAGTTCCAGTTTCAACATTTTTTGTTGTTGTTGATTGTTTTTGGATCCCACTGGCAATGCTCAGCTACTACTCCTGGTTCTGCACTCAGGTTTTACTGCCACCAGTACGCAGGGATGCTGAGGATTGAACCTGGGTTGGACACATACTGGCAGAAGCCCTACTTTCTGTATTATCTATCGCTCCTGGGCTTGACATTCAATCTTTCATCCCTGCTGTCTATAAGTAAAAGTAAATCATCAAGTGATTTAGGTGCTATTACCTAGTTAAATACTTCTTAGTATCATAAGATATCAGAGTCAAGAAGGATTTCAGATGGGGTCAATTCTACAAGTGTGAAAATAGAGGCACAGAGAACTCTTGTATGGTAACTGACTGGACATTTTGTGGTGAACTTAATATTTATTTTAATTGATGAACAACTAAAATTTATTTCTTCTTATTTCAATGCAATGTTATTTTGATTGAAATGTGCAGATAAAAGCCTGGAAGATAATTCAAAGAGCTAGTAAGCTTGCAGAAGTCGTGTATTGCATTTCTGGTACTACATGGTTCCCTGAGTACTGTCAGGAGTGACTTCTGATCATGGAGTAGGAATACCATCTGAGCAATAACCCTAAATAAATGCAAATGAAAACATGAAAAGAAAAATTCTGTCAAATAAGACAAATCCAAAGACACTGGTGTACTAAATGATAAGATCCTGGGGCCTGGAGAGATAGCACAGCGGTGTTTGCCTTGCAAGCAGCCATTCCAGGACCAAAGGTGGTTGGTTTGAATCCTGGTGCCCCATATGGTCCCCCGAGCCTGCCAGGAGCTATTTCTGAGCAGACAGCCAGGAGTAACCCCTGAGCACTGCCGGGTGTGGCCTAAAACCAAAAAAAAAAAAATGATAAGATCCTTCCCCCTTTATTCTAATTTGCTGTTTTAAACTCTGCCAGTTTGTTTACTTTGACTTTTAGCCATGCGAAGTACCATATTTTTCATATCATAAGACACACTCTCCCCTCCCCCCAAATGCATCTTATGGAGTGAATGCTGTCTGGAGCTGAAGTCTGAGTGCAGGGGAGGAGTTGTAATGATTCTTAATGTCATGTTAATTGCTGTTCACTTAACATGGCTAAAATATTATTTTGTTATAGCTTATTAAATATGTTAGTACACCATTTGCTTTAGAATATTTTTTTTCTTGTCTAAAAACTATGTGTGTCTTATGGTCAGGTGCTTCTTATAGAGCGAAAAATATGGTAATTCAAGATAGAGATCTGTCCCCATACTTCCACTTCCTAGGACCACTGGTGAACACCTCATGTTGAACTTGACTAAGATGAGAAGAAATCAGAGATGGGATCAGTATCCAAGGCTGAGATTTGACTGATTATATTAATAGATATTTCTCTTAGCCCAGGTTTCAAAGCACACACAAATTGCCCTCAGGTGTACACTCATGGACTGGCTTAATAGAATTTGGTGATTTGTAGCCCTGCCATGAGAAAGGAACAGATATTGAGACCTTGAAGGCTTAGTCACTGCAGGAGCTTTGTAGCGTAATGGAGAAGCCCCGGAGAAACATATTAGTCACTGTGGAGATTTCTTAGATTGATTACTGCCCTCATGGAAAGTGGAAGATGTGGCACCTCACCCCTCACAATTACTTTTAAGGTCACTGGAAACTTCAACATTACCAAAGTGAAAGGCATCTCTAGACCAGGAGTTACTTCAAAAAAAGCCTGTCTTCTTACACTATGGGTTGCAAGTCCCTAGGCAGTGGTGTAACTGAACAGATTGTGAAAAGTTGGCAGTGATAGAAAGGTTCTTTTGCCACACCACAACCAAATATTAATTCAAAATCCACCATGTATTGAATCTGGAAGCTTTAGACCACATGGCATTTCTAAAGAAAAAAGAATCATGGGTGGATAAAGTATATGAAGTCTGACTAGAGTGTTTTTACAATTTAGAAAACATTTCTTTGATCCTTCTGTGAAGCGATGAGACTCTTTTACAAAGTCCCATTATGCAGACTTTGGTGAGAGACCTGAATGCATGTTCTGGAAATAGCAGTTATCTGCTGTGTGACTTTGAGCCAGTTAACTAACCTATGCGTTACAAAAACTTTAGGTTTTTCTATTTAATTTTTTTCATTCTTATTTTTTTATATTCAGTCATAGTGAAATTATAAAGTTATTCATGACTGGGTATCAGGCATACAATAATCTAACATTACCCCCTCATCTGTGTCCACTTCCCTCCACCAATATCCCACCCCATCCTTGCCACTCTTATTTTCCTTCCATCCACGAGTGTATTTCTATGAGTGGTACTTATTTTTATTGCAATGTTTAAACACAGTGGTTCACAAAGTTGTTCAAAGTATAATTTTTCTCCCCATGGTTACAAAGTTGTTCATGATTTTCAGTTCTACAATGTACAATACCCTTCACCAATGCACATTTCCTGTTACCACTCTCTCTTTTCCTTTATTGCCTTTTAGACATTGTGGTTTGCAATATTATTAGTGAAGGGTATCATGCATATTACTTTATTTCCTTTAAGCACCCAGTTCTTGTCCAGTATCCTTTCCAATTGTCATAGTGATCCCTTCTCTGACCTAACCGCACTCCCCCCACTATTTGTGACCATCTTCTTACCATGAATTGTCCTCCTGGTCTGCCTTCATCTCTATTGTCTCTGGATATTCTTACTATCATTTTTTTTTATATTTCACAGATGAGCACAATCATTCTACGTCTATTACTTTCCTTCTGACTCATTCTACTCAACATAATACTCTACATATCTTTCATGTATAAGCAAATTATATGACTTCATTTTTCCTAACAGCTGTGTAGTATTCCATTATGTAGCTGTACCACAGTTTCTTTAGTCACTCATCTATTCTTGGACACT